>JASCZW010003559.1:0-128966 GCA_034211315.2 Aedes japonicus
AAGCGTAAACAACGAAATTGTTTGCAATCTTTCATGCGCTAAACAACAATGTTTGCAATCTGTCATACAACAGGCTAGATTCAGGCGTTATCTGGCCTCAATTTACATGAAATATCTCGTTATTTTCTACCAAATCTAGCATTCCTTTTATGTGCATTAGAAAACGCAGAAAATGCAATGTTTCTTTTTATTTGTGTAAGATGGAACAGTATCCGCATAAAAAAATCTTATAGATTTACGATTGAATGTATTGTAACCGTACAATAGAATCCATAGTATGTACAATTAATATTATTGTTTACAACTGTAAGATAATACTAGGAGTTATTGTTACCATAATAGAATCTATTATAAACTGAGACATCTACATCTTAACTATAGAAAAAATCATTATTTTCCCAACAAATTTGAACCAATTACTATTAATTGTATTGTTTCACAATTGTTGAAAATCCAAGCATATGGAGTGAATTGAAGATCTGTTGTAATGACAACATGCGTTTTTTTCTTTATCTGATTCATGAACAATAAGATTCATGGTCGGAAATAGATTTTGATGTTATTTTATATTATTGTATTGTAATTGTATGGTTATTTTTATCCGCGGAAGGCTCATTATTTTTTTCATTTCAGTGACCTTGTCAAAAATTTACCTTCTTAAGATATTGGAGTCAATATTGACCCATGGCGCTACTTCAATGTATGCTTTCTTTATTAACTTTAAACCAATCAGGCTGAAGTTTTCTGACTTTTTGTATTTAAAAGAATTTTTGCATAAAAATATTTTTAAAAGACAGTTTAAGGTGATCCCAAGTGACAATTTTAGTTTTATTTCAGCCGTATAGCACTCCTCCCGGCATTATTGATAAAACTACAACCAAATCTGTATCGTCTACCAACCTCTATGCTTCTTTAAATCCAAAATTTGTACAAAGAGGCCCACTCTGAAGACGGTTGTGAAAACAAGTTAAAAAAAACCTTTATAAGTTCATAAAAACTTTGAAAATGTTCTAGGGACAAATGTTAAGACCACTTGAGAACCTTCATAAAACCTATTAGCTGCCATCAAACCCAACATAGGGCCAAATGGCCACAGCTGTCAAACTTCACTGTGATATCGTGGTTGGTTATTGTTGTTCAGTTTTCATCGATTCCCTGCTCTTGTGATTCATTTAACAGTAAATAATATATAAGAAAAAAGTTCTGTTGTTGCCGGAAATTTTTTTTGACAGCGAAATATCCCTAACAAATAAAGTTTTGTAGAGCGTATCATGCTCCAAATCTTATGCGCGTTTAATTTTATGGTAAATGTTGGCACAATAAAAGCTGAAAATAATTGCGCCACGGAAATTATGCGCGTTTTCATAACAACAAAACATTGAAACAAATATATACGATAAATTAATCATGAATTTTCTGAAAATTGATGGAATTCAATCAGGTTATCTAAAAGAATGCCGAAATTGGTTTCCGATCTACAGTTCATATGCATTACATTTAAAATTGGGTGCACTTATTTTTCCACATTTCAATGATTTCTCATAGGGATTGTATGCGTATAATGGACCCCCTGGCATATTATTGTAATTATTTCGTTATTATCGTTTTTCACCTAAGCAATTTCAGTTGAAACACATAGTATCAACACTAAAACAAAGGTTAGAATATATTCTAACCTTTGTTTTAGTGTTGATACTATGTGTTTCAACTGAAATTGCTAATATGATTCTTCACAATTATTACACATAAAACATCATTATTAATTATTTTTACCTGATCACTGCATGGTACAGTGATTTGTAAGTATTTTCGTTACAGGAGAGAAAAAAAGCATTTGATCATATAAATAAATTGTAGATTTTAAAAATGCATTTTCAACACGTAAATACCTAGTACTTATATTAAATTTTACTGTGCAGTTATAAAAGCTATGAAAAATTGGATAAATTGTCTAAATTTTGAGGGTCCTTATAGGACTAATTGGAAGTGCTATGTTGCCTAGTTGGCAACCCTTCATTTCAGTTTGTAAACAAACCGAACTTATTGTTTGCACACCGTCTAAGGAAAATTGTTGATTGGAAAAACTAATAAATGTTAGCATACCTACACGGAATCTGATATCGGACACATAGATATTTCATTACTTTTCTATCAGTGTACGGGGACGAATATATTTTGAACATGTATGTATTTTGGTCACTTTGCTGTAAAATACATTATACAGGGTGTTTGGTTACTTAATGCAAATATGTAGGGTATGATATTTGAGGAAAAAAAATGTTCTACGCATATGGAGAAATCTCAAAGTATACGGAGTTATTGAACTTTTAATTTTTGGTGGATGTAAGTATTAAATTAGCTGTCTAATGTATGAAGCTTCATTTATTGTAACTTCAATTAAGTTATTTAGCAACATTTTATTTCCTTCATTCGAAAACAAAAACATGGCTTTAAAAGTGTTCTACAACTGTCTCTCTCTCTTTAACACAAACTTTCTATCTTGCTTAGTTTTTTTTTACAATTTTATTTTGAATGCAGCATGTTGTGCCTCCAATTAGCAGATAATAAAATCATGAATTCAACCAAACCATGGTAATGTCTGTGCGCAGGATGCACAACTTAAATGTTTTCAAAACAGTACCAGATGGTTTCCGGAAAACAGCTATGTTTTTTTCCAGAAAAGTTAGCAGGATAGTCATCTCTGCTATGGTTTTGCTCATTGTTTGGAATCAGCAGCCCAAATAAAATCTTGCTAAATAACATAATTTTTAGCTACAGCCAATATAAGACTAACATGTACCAAAAAATAGAAGTTCAACAACTCCGTAAAATTTAAGATTACACAATACGGATGGAACTTTTGTTTTCCTCAAATATCATCTCCTATCGCCCCTGAAAATATTTGCGCTAAGGAACCGAACACGCTATGTATGCATCCAAGATTGTACTAGTTTTATTCTAGGTGTACCTAGATTGAACGTAGATAGGTCTGGTGTTGTAACACATCGGATGCGTTTAAGTTGAATCAACCAAATTTCAATATTAAAAAACGCACAAGCACATTACTAGGTAAATTCAAACAAAACTCAACGCTTTTTCCAACTTGTTCTGTTTGAAATAAATATCGAATCGGTAATTGAAACCAGCAGTATTGTTTGAAATAACCAACCAACTGGTTGAAATCAAATAAAAATTAGTACTACACCTACCGTATTTTTCGTTCCACTTATTTATTTAGCTGGACTACCGTTAAACGCAAAACTGTATTAGGTATAGTGTATACCATAGGGCATGGACAATTATGCGTTTAGTTTCATTTAAGGTCTCCTATAGTAGATATAAAAATCACTTTACGCTCTACCGGTTATACGGCATTTTATATCTCTATAAACAATAACATATAACTGTAATTGTAATTGTAATTTCTCAGTCCCCGCCCTGGCAGACCACTGTCCGCCCATCTGCGTTTGGGCTAGGCGAGAACCTACCAAGCCTACCCGTTGATATGCCCTAGACCATATAGCACACCGTGATCTTCCACAAGCAGGCGCCGGTTATTAACTAACCAATCCCAACAAGTTTTAGATTCATTACATAGAGGATAGTAGGAGGCAGAAAGTGAAGCAAGAGAGAGAAGGGCTTTTGAATGCTGAAACGAAAACGAAATAATGATTTAGTGATTATTGTAATTGATAAGTTCAATTATGAATAGTTCTCATCTGTTTCTTCCTATTGGTTGTTGTTGCACTGATACTGCAAGTTTTTGTCATCCAACTTGCTCTTCGATTTCCACTACCGCTCGTGTATTGTGCGGGGCGCATTTAAATACATGGACAGATAGCATACATAATAAAGATATTCGTTAGTGGTAACATATATAATACGCTTTCTTATCATGTGTTTGTGTGAAGGTTACATATTTTAATTTTAGTACTGATTTCCGATTTGAACCGATTTACACCAACAGTAGGGATGCTATTGGGGCCACTCACAAATTGTGATGGTGGTTTTTCATTGAGAAAACAAGGTAATTTATATTAAAGCATGAGAGCCAATTTAGATCAGTTAACACCAATTGTACAGACGCTGTTTTGCAACCACTCACAAAATGGAATAGTGATTGGCTGGTTCCTAGATATGTGGCCCAGCGAGTTTGACGAACGAATAATATGGATCACAATTAATTAAAATCCCCACCACCCGCCCACCACACCCGGCGAACCAACACATCTCACCGGGAAGCAGCCTTATTGTTCTTCTTTGTTCACTCGATCACTCGCGCCACCGAACAATAGGTAAACGAAACAATAGAAAACGCGATATGCCCGATAACAAAATATTGCGCAACAAACCCTCGACACAACTGTTCACAACCGATGCCCGACGCAGGCTCCTTGATTTTCGCAAACTGTCAACTTGCACAGCTAAAGTCTAAACACAATTTCACAACTGGAACCGATATCTACAGTAAGCAAGTTGAACGTCCCAAAGACTAATCTAAACTTTGCATCACGATTGAAGGATTTCGCGAATAAGCGCCCCAGAAGCATTCCGCGCCTATTGTCAACTTTATGCTTCTATTGATTTCCAAGCTCATATTGTTTAGCACCAGCCGGGGAACACTTGGTCCTATACCCAATGCTTTCCTTATCTCCAATCCGCTCAAAAAATCGCAATGTTTTGTGATATAGTGGGCGGAATATTATAATTTGAGATAATTCAATACAGAAGTCTTCCAAAGTTGGAAGATCGACAGGTAATCGGTGTGTAACGGTGTAACCACCTGGTACCTCATAGCAAGATACTTAGAGGCGGACCAAAAGAGTTGATGAGCTACCTCTCCCACATATAACTGTAATATACTTGTAATCACTATGAATCATAGATTACACTAAATCACTTATTTCACTCCGGACTCACGA
This sequence comes from Aedes japonicus, assembly GCA_034211315.2. Classification (NCBI taxonomy): domain Eukaryota; kingdom Metazoa; phylum Arthropoda; class Insecta; order Diptera; family Culicidae; genus Aedes; species Aedes japonicus. The sequence goes on from JASCZW010003559.1 coordinate 4,923, forward strand.
AATGTTCACTGTACAGCCAGGTGATAATAATTTTACTGACGACCAGATGAAGGAATACTAATCATGTGCAGTTTGTTACTCCACATCATATTCAACTAAGGTTCAGTCCGTATTTACCCAACCATAAACTATGGCAATTTTCACCAAACATTCAGGTTATTTCAACCTAAGATCACAGTTTGAATCAGCAAAACAGAACTGTGTATAGCAATTAAATTTTTGGTTAAAACAAACATTTTTAGGGTTGAAAATAAGCAGACTTGCAGTTCCAATCAACTAACATTAAATTTAAAACAATGTTATTATCTGAGTAGAATTCACTTGAAAAAGCGGTTTGCTTCAACTACAATCGCAATTTGAAGCAAACAAACATCAACTTCAACTCAAGCAGAGCCAGACTTTACATTTCAACCAAAGTGTTGGTTATTTCAAACAAGACTCATTTCTCTCCGTGATGGAAGGTGGCCATAATATATACATGTCCAAAATATATGCGCTACCCTATTTGTCTACGAGATAACAAATTGGTTTAGCAGCGTCAGATTAATCATTATAATCAAATTAGTTGATATGCGTATTATGGACCCGGGTCTAAAATAAGAAAATGGGTCCAAAAAAGCGCATAATGACCATCGCGAATTATCGATGTCTACCAGGAAAACCTGGACTAAAAAATAGTGTTTACCATAATTCTGTGTAAATGACTAGTTATTTTCATCAAATGTAGGAGTGTTGCACAAAAAGTAAATAAAATTCTTGTGGAATTCATTAAAATTGTTCAAAGCTTCTACTAAGGGGTCCATTACTAGCATATCAACCCTATATTGAATATCATTGAATATTGAATATCATTGAATATCGTTTATTGAATATCATTGTATCTATGGAAAATGTAGATAAACTAACACAGATAGTACTATTTACATTGATGTCTCAGAATGCCTTCTTCTGGCTACTACACACGCCTTCAATCGCTTAGGAAAATCATCGACAAGGGACGTTAGTTACTCCACAGATATAGGCTTCGGTCAGATTGACTTTAAAATGATTCAACGATGTGTGTGGCATAGCACAGGCCTTGGACTCAAGTATGGATCAGACGGTGAAATCCATTGGAATCAGGCCAGGAGAGTTGCAAGGCCATTCATCTTTGGTCAAATATCTCGGAAAAGGCCTATTACAGACTTCTAGCATCCTTTCTGGTATGCGCCCGAAGGTACAACTGTGTTTGTTTGATGCTTCTGGTAGCCTGATTGGTTGATTTTGACGCCATTCTCAATGAATATAAAAGGGGGTTTTACCGTTTATTTATACGTTATTCATTTGGTGGTTGGGGTATTGCTCCCCAGTTAAAATAATCTCATCGGTGAGTAAAATTGTACGATGACGTCCATTACCGAGCTCCTTCGACAAATCATCACTACGTAATGGATTTGGCTTCATTATGAGCGAATTCAAATGAAACTTTGTGCTTAAAAAAATCTAGACAAAATCGTCAAAAGGTCGAAAGGAACAATTGTAAACAATGACTTAAAACGTAAATTTCCTGGAAATGCCAGGTTGCTTACATCTATATCTACTACCGAAGGGAAGGTAATAACTCCTTCTATCTGTTGCTGGTGCTATTTTGGTTGTGGGAGCAAGCAGATCCCAGAAAAATACGCAAGAGGTCATTGTTTACAAATGTTACTTTCGACCTTTTGACTATTTTGTCTAGAAATACGCTTTGGATGTGCTCATTTCAGCATCTGTCAAATCCGAACTATACACTGAGAGAAAAAACACGGTTAATATTTCCTTACAGGATTAGTCATAATATAAATATTTTATATTTTAGTTATTTTTCTAAGTGAGTGATTTTATCATTTTGGATGCCTATTAGAGGAATGTCCATAGGCGTAGCCAAGGGAGGGGGGGGGGAGGGGAGGAGGCAGGGTGGTGCCGTTGCGCTCCCCTAACTTTTGATTTTAGATTTAGAATTTTAATGTTTGTTTGAATCTTTATTATATATTTTTAATGTTTGTGAGATTGACCCTTTGCCTCAATGAAATAGCGTGAAGTAGTATTGATTTTGTAACTAGTAGTAGTAAGATGTACAAAAAGTGGACATCTATGAGATTTTTTTTCAAATAGTAACGACTTAAAATTTTATGACCATCTTTTCCCTTTAATCAAGAATACAACCTAGGTAACCTATTCAAAAAACAGAGATATTTTACACCTCTAATGGTAACCATTTGACGAGCATTGGCTGCTTTTTTCCCGCTAGCTGCAACTTGAAAAAGCTAAGCTCAAATCAATTTTCAGTTCTTGGCAATCAACAAACTGAATATTTAAATCAATGTTAAAGCTTTCGGAAGCCAAACAATACTTGATAAAGAAACATAATTCATAGCTAGGAAGTGTATTAATCGAAAACGTTTATTTAAACTATTCATGATATGGGCCAAACCGGTAAATGTTACATAGCTGATCAATGCTTTTCTGTTTCACAGTACTGAAGTTTCATGTTATTAAGAATATATAATAACTATATAGTTTGATTCAGCATTTTAAAGTATTGTTTCCGTATCCTAGGGAGTTTAATAAAGCATATGCTACGATATTATCCGGGCGAGGAGAGACGACTCGTATCCGATTTTCGAATCTGTCATTCAATAAGCGTGTGAGTATGCAAGACAGCATGCTCATCAGAGCGAAAAGTTGCAGTTGTCCTATCCTATTCAAAGATTTAATCCGTTTCTATGAGCACGAGCAAGATAATAAGCATGATTATCCGCCCGTGGTTGCTATTTTGTTGCTGCCAGATCAGCCGTTATTACGCAGAGAAGCAACAGATGATGCGTGGAACTAGCATAAATCCTCCATATATATATATATAAAATGGTGAACTCAAACTAAGGCAATAATTGGCACCTGCCTCGCTCAAATGCAGGTCAAATAAGGAAAGGATAGAAATGTGTTGACGTGATACTCGCTTTAATGGAAGCCAAGACCGCTACTGCACGTTCACGAGAAATCATTAGAATGTTGAATAACATGATTGGGTTGTTTTTAGTAAACGATAAGCGGATTTCACGCGGCGTTTAGTAAAATATTTTTATATAGTACCGATTTCTTACTTGAACGTTTTTATATCAAAAGTAGATATACTGTTGGAGCCACTCACAAAAGGTAATAGTGATTTTATTGCTCTAGGATATGGTGGTACGGCGAGCATAGCAAACCAATATTATGGATCACAATTAATTAGTCCACCCTCCCGCAATCCACCACATCTCACCAGGACACCATTTTGTTGTTTTTTTCTTTGCGCACTCGATCACTCGCATAACCGAAATAATACAAAACGTGTCATTCCTGATAGCAAAATAGGGCTTAATAAAGCATCGACACAACCGTTCACAGCCGATGCTCGAAGCAACCTCTGTTTTCGTAAACTTTTAATTTTTACAACTGTATCAAGATAATAGGAGCTTATTAAGAACAATTTATGCGAATGAATTTAAAATTGTGAAATAGAATACAAACATAAGCACTCTTTTACTGTTTAGCATGACAATGGTATAAAATAAGAAGAAGATGAATAGGTTCATTGACAAGAATTTCATCAAGCAAATACATACCACAAAAAGTCGGGAACACTCGCACGAACCAAGAAGAAAGCTGCTATCAATTTCGATATTCATTACTACTCATTCAAAATTTGATTTCGGAAAAAGTTGCTTTGCTGGTGAATTTAGAGCACATTGTGTGCATAGTTTTTTTTATTATTGGAAGTTTAAAACAGTTTTTTGATTCATCTAGTAGTACCATAAATGGACAATCGAAATTTTTAAAAGTAAATATAATCATTTCCAGCATGTTATTGAAAGAAATAAACGAACTTATTTTTTGAACAACCATAAACAAATTGTTCTATTGAAACGTTGTAAGCACGGAGAGTAAAACACTGTGCTTTTGCGGTGTTGCTTTGTCAATATATGCACTGAAAATTTGTTTCCGTACGTAAGCTTTCGCTCGTTTCTTAAACAAGGATTTTTTACATAGAACAAATGTCTCGTAAATTGTATGAAACATTGCTATCATATGCTATCATTAAACCTTTTTTTTTATCAATGCACGAAATGAATTTTGTGAAGATCAACCAATTGCTGCTTCTCTTCAATCGTTCTCATACATGTTGGTGTTACAGCTTGGGTGGGCTGGAATAATTGATTTATCCCAAAATACAAATTAAAGCGCTTTTGAGAGTTATAAGTTCATACTTAGTAATCAAGTAGCTTGTAACGAGTCACCATGACCTAGTGCCCAAGCAACACAGCTTGTATTAAATAAGTTGAAAGTACTGTTAAATGACAAAAACAGGTTATAAATGTAGGTGTATAATATTTTATTTCATACTTTAATATGACGCAAAAAGTGCAAAAGTGAAGCCTTATAAAACATAAAATGAAAAAAACAGCCTCATACAAAAAAAAAAAAGCGTGGGATTTGAACACTAGTCCTTGGCGTGATAGGTTCGTAGCATCTTTGCTAAGCCAACTCAGATTGTTGAAAAGTAAACTCTGAGTATCTATGATACGCTTCCAGTTGGCAGTGAAACCACAATCTTGTACAACAAATTCATCGTAATGAGAAAAAAGAACACGTTTTGCAAAACATGGTTGGTGTAATGTAATTGCAACAGTATATAGAACTGCCCATTAAATCTTGTCCTGTTTATGTATTATAAATGTATGGATCCATGTTTTTAAGAACAATAATAAAGTATTAATCAGTTGCAGCAGTGAAAAAAGTATTTTTAGCTCGACCTTTTGTCAGAGTGATATAGAATACAAGAATATAAACCGCTCCAAACTTGACATGTTTTGTAATACGTTTATAATACATTTATAATACAAACAATTATAAATCATTCTAAAAAGATGTTTACTGTGTTACTTGGGTGAGATCTTTTCATTAAAGTCCGAATCTCATGTCAGAAACATTACCAAATATGCTGAACAACTTCTCGCTGTTTGCGCTTTTTTTCAATTTTATACTGAGTCGATATAAAAGATCTGTCAGTCAATCCTGCATTCTCCAGAGAGGCGTTTCTTTTTTATTGGTAAAAACATATTCGTACCACTTTGTGTTGTTTTCGTACAACGAACGAACAGTTACGCGTGTGGCATTGAATACGAAGGTAGCTTTTTGAAAAGAACAATTCAATTTCGTTGCAGAAATCATCAAATAGATGTGTTAGTCCTACTTTTGATTTCGTAATAAAAGAAAAATTTAATTTTCAGTGTGGGTAAGAGGGTCGTGGAGCAAGTGTGTAAGAGGCAATGGAGCAAGTGCACAGTTGTGAAATTAAGTGCGATCCTAAATGTTCGACAGGGGTGTTCAAGCCAGCAAGCTCCGTATCTAGAGGTGCCAGTCCTCTTTCCAGGCGATTGAAAGCACTTCTGCCAGGAGCATTCGTAGCGACAAAAAGTGCATTCAGGCTATGGTCTATTAAATGGTGAACAGCTACCTGAATAAATTATGATATCGTGAGTTTCAATCCGGACCATCCGGGGGTTCGAAAATGTCTACGTTTGTCTACGATAGTGGACGGGGGGGATATACCCAAAGTCTAGGTAGACCTTTTTTTCTCTCTGCCCTCCAGGCAGGAAAAAATACCGTCAAAACAAACATATTCCAGATAAATCCAAACATAAAATCAGTTTATTTTGGCCGCAAACATAAACTTTCTTTCTATCAAACATATTCTATGTTGATAACCAAGTGACATCGATGTTTGAAATTAAAATCATATTTTGTTTATTTTCAACATAGTAGTATACGAATAAACGTAAAAACTTTGGTTTTTGCTGGTTGCGTTTTAAATTTATTTTATGAATCTTGGTTATCTTAGGTCTGGATTTGGCTTAAATGCTAACAGGTTCCAGATTCAAGCAGCTTGCTCAGAGATTCACTACTGGAATCGACCAAATTAACGTGACGATTGGCTCAAGATGCGAGCGTCGAAACTTTGTCTCGGCCTCACGTTCTGGGGAGGGAAGTACACGCTCAAATTGACCTACTCGATGAATGTATTGTTGAAATTCATTCAAAAACTGGTATTTTCGTTCGAAACATGCTATTTATTCACTTTAAATAGTTCTTATGTTTCAAGTTGAACATCGATATTTTTAATTTAAATGGATGAGATTTGTATCCGTGTTAAACGTTATAAACGAAGGATTAAAACAATGGTTAGACCTTGCGTATTACTTCCATGGCACCCCGATCCATTTCAGAGCCAAGTAAGCTCGAGCCCTCATGGCTTGAAAGAAGTGTTTGTATTTGTTTTGCCAAAGTAAGTTTTGTTGCAATTGTTAACCAATCTGAGTCGTGCTGGTTTGTACACTTTCAATACATAGCTTGTTGGTTTGGGCTTTCAATTCAAAACGTGCTACGAAAATAACAACTTTAGAACAAAACTATCTTCGGCAAAGTTGCAGCTTATAATTAGGGCAACAGCTTCAGTTAAGGTGGTTCTTGAATATATTTAAAAAAAAAATCGCAGCGTATTGTTGGAATTTGTATTTTGAGTGTTAATTATGATTTTTTCATGTTTTTTTTTCAGTGTTTATATTTTTTAGATGAAAACCATTTTTTGTCAGACATTTTTTTTCTGTAAAACGAACGATTTCCGAGTCCGAACGATCCGAGCTACTCTCGAATCAAAACAACCGTTGCCAAAACACTTATACTGTTATACTGAATTTGGCGTGGATTTGCTCGTATGCTGTGAGTTGGAATCCATGTAATGTCCACAAGGATGAAGTCTCCCAACAACAATCACTTCATTATTGAAGTCAGCCCTATCGGAATCAGCGGAGACAGATGCGCATCGATTAGTTGCATGTCTCGAGTTTGATCCAGTGGAATGAATTGACGGCCTTCTAGCTAAATTGCTACTCAAACTTACTCAACGGTGATCCAAGAATCGTCTTCAACTGCATTTCAACCTTTAACTTGAACAAGAACGCCACCGTGCTGGTTGATATCCTGAATCTGTTGTCGCACGTCGTCATACAGTCGGATCTATCTGCTTTGCTCCTTACGTCACCAGATAATCCCGGGGTAATCAGTCAGATCGAAGCCCAACTGCAGATGCAACTTCACAGAAAGTGCACTGAACTCAAAACGATCCCATCGAATTGGAGCCAACGTAAAAATTCGCTTCCCGAATAACCGAGCAATTTTCGCAGATAATTACCGCAATCTGCGAAAGAAACATTCATCCCACATGGCTTGCATGGTCTCTTCCAACAATTACAGTGGTGCGATCCCAGCCCAGCATCCACCAGCGGCATGTGCGCCGAATGTATTTATTTTCGAGCTGCGTCGAAACATTGTAGCTATGACCAAACCGGCTCGATGTCTCAATCAAAACGCAGGGAAATCTATTTTTACAGAGCAAATCAACTCTTTTGTCGTTTAATTTCGATTTGTCTCACATTCCTTGATCTGCGATGGCATTCTTCATTCGTCTCTTTCGAACAAACGCGACTAACTGAATAGTACGTGCCTTCCTTTCCTGCTACGGCAACTAATTTTAGGATACATGTAAAAACAATCATTCAGAACCGAATGATTGTTTCTCAATAGAACAAAACTAGAAATGTCCAAATAAGCGTCCAAGTTCCAAGCTCAGCCCATGTTTGAGTTTCCTTCACCCAACCGCCCACATTCGCTTTTCAGTTAATGGTTTTCCACTCTTGTTTTTCTTCTCTCGCACAGATACATCCAAAGACCCTGATCACCTACCGCGCCTTTCTCTAGTGGGTGGGATGATCATTAAATTAATTTGTCATCGTCATTTGCCACCTCCCATCCATTCCTTCCTCCCACCACCAGCCCCGCGCGAGAAAACTCGATTCGAAAAGGGAAAATGGTTGAACCCTGCGCGCTTGCTAGGATTGGAACCGGGGCGGCCGCCGCCGAGGCCTGCTTCTTAATTGTTTCCTTTTGAAGTCGTTTTTCTCGCGTCAATTGATGCTCAAGTTGGACATTTATGAGGCATCCCGGCGCGGCCTGTTGCTGTCTGCGTGTGATAATTGATTTTTCCTTGCCTTGTGCTTTTGCCGATTTTCACCCGAGAGCCGTCCGTCAGAGCGTGGACAGACGAACGGGCGGGGGTGACATTTTTGTCACGGCACTGTGTCTGCTCCACTCCGGTCGGTCGGTCGGTCGGTTTTCTACTGCGTACGATATTTTCGGCCCACGCAGCGTGTTGATAGACATATCTGGTGAGTTGATTGGTGATAATTTTCCCCGCATTTGCCTCGGCGAGGATGGCGAGTCATTGGCGACGAATGTTTGGTTGTTTTGGTGTCGATTTGTTGATGTAACTTGTTGCTCAATTGTTGGTCTATTTTTGTGATCCCCTTTCGTTCGGACTTTTGACAGAACTGATTAATTAAGTTTACTGTATCGTTCGGTGTGTGGAGGATTTAGGTCCATAATGTATGATGTGTCTATTAATTTAATGACTACTCCAGATGCAAGTTTTGCATTCATGGGGTAATTTGAATTGAATTGTTCATATCTGTCAGTGACGAACCATATCCAATCTGCATATGAATGCGATTTACAATAAAAAAAACCGCAACCTGCCATTTCCACCCGACGCAGTCTGGCATTCACACCTGCTTCGGTTGGTGCCGATCCGCTAGACTTGTTGATCTTTAATCCACCTGGTATGCACCGGTGTGTAGCTGGTAGACAAGCATCAGTATAGGCCTGCAGTTTGCATTTTCCCCTTAATCTTAATCAGCCCACCTTGCAGGCTTGTTCCATTCACCATCGTTGATATTGGATTAATTATCGTTAATACTCTCATATGCCGGCATGACTGCTCCTGCTTCATATGTGCATTACCTTTGACAGCTACCTAATTGCCCCACGACCGTTCGCCGTATTGACAACTACCAACTAACTATACATGGCGAAACACGTGAAATATATTGATCGGCAAAAACTGCTTATTGGTATTTATATTTTCTTTCTAGTTGGCGATAGCTTGTCATCAGGAACGTATTGGCTGGGTTCAACTTGTGTTCTTCGCGAAACTTCACAGCTTTGTTCTGTTTGGATTTTGTTTACTAAACAGTCATGCATGATGATGCTCCACGCCCAAGAATTATGTAAATTTGAACACATCTGCGACGGAATAGAATGATACCAACTATGTTGTTTCCGGTTTCGAGGCACTTTGCACTTTACTTTCTCACGACTTCATTCATTTCCGCCCTTCTGTGAAGGGCGGGGAATTCTGAAAACAATTAATCTTGTTTCATCAACTTACATCACTTACATTCCGATAATTTTGCAAGAGATTCCTAAAACAAATTTCATTGGCACTGTGTGATTACAGTTACACGTGGTTACACTATGATCGAAAAATACCGGGAATTGGTAATATAAATGAATCCCTCTAGACGGATCCGTTTCTTGTTGTAACTTGACGATGATGATGATGAGATACTACCATCTATTGTAACAAGGTAACTTTCCATTCCTGTATGAAGGGCCAAAAACGTTTGGGTGGGCCCGTAAGCAGATACACTAACGCGCAACCCGCGAATATAGGTAAGAGAATCTTCTTCCAAAAGCAAGTTCACACTCACAGCATTAGAATCGAACCCTCGATTGACAGAATAAACCCAATAGATGGGGTCAAAGAGCCCGCCCTCGTTCCGCGAAATGTTAACAATAGGGAGGAGGCAGTCCCATGCTCCCTATCCAAATCGTTTCACTTGGGTGTCCTGATGGTCCCTCTTTTTCCCCGTTATATATTAGGTCGTGGATATTTAGTATATTCTGTAGTGGTCATTTGATTGCTTACCTTGTGATAGAAACTTTCGCTGAAAGTATAACTGGTTAGGGTTTATACCGTTCTTTGCTTATTGGGCTGTGTTGTCTCGGTGTTTCAGTGGGTCTGTGTTTCCGTGGGTCTAGCCCTACCTTTTGAAGAGTTGACTTTAGAATGTTTGGTTTTTTACGCGGTCATAGGATAGGGAAGAGAACAAAAATAACGGCTGATTGGTAACGCGCTATGTCCATGTTAGATTTTCATGGTGATATTCTCACAACGGCCGTTCAGAATGGTTAGACGGATGCATATGAGAGATCATTCCCGATGAGTACTCGTTACTCAATTCCATCTTGTTTGGTTATAGAAGACAAGAAACATTTTACAATGTGCTACATTTAGGAATATCAGGGCAATGATCCCCCATCGCATCTTCAAGTGATCATTACAAGCTGTCCATTTGGTTCAGGCACTTTTGAACGTTGATGGGGCAGCCGTTTCACACATGAAATCTGCCCCGATCGACTCGACAGAACGCGACCATACCCTTTTCTGAACCGAAGGGCAGGGATTTCAGAATAATTTGCTCTATATTCCAAAACCATTTAGCTCAAGAGCCTGGAGCAACATGACATGGATAAAAGGTTCAAGTTGTTTTTCAGCATTTCAGTATAACAATATTTAGGAGTATCTAGTGCCTAGAATACAAGAAGATGCAACGGAATCTGTGGTAGGCTTTTGCACTTATTACTGAATGTACATTTCCGGTTTTCAAATGGACATTTTACCAATTTTGAGGTAATTTGATTCATGCAGCGCTGTGTGCCATCTGGCTAGTGTCTGATTTTAAAATTCAACCTCTGCCATTACTTTATCATAAAGCACAATATCATTGTATTTGATATTATTGATTTTACTTCATAGACAATTTAAACATTATTAATTGTTTTTTTATGTTCATTTGTCTTTATCTCCTTTTCAATTAAATCTTCTTTGTATTCCTAACTCAGGCGCCATACCTATTAGGCCAGCATCAAGCAGCAAATGATGACTATGGCAAATGTAAATTTAAATTTATAAACGTTAGTATTATAAAATTTCATTAGAACTAACAAAAATTTTCAGGATACCTCAAATCACGTTTTTGGTGAATTGCTGCTATCGCTGAAAACGAACAAAAACGTGCATAAACGTGGACACACAGAACTCTACACATTAACAATTTACAACATTTCATGCATTTCAGGATCAACCGAATGAAGACCATACATAATTGATACAAATGATTGCAGTATTTTTCATTTACATAAATACATACACTATTATATAAATATTTCATGGGAATGGGAGGGACCATCAGGGCACCCGATTGAAGCACTCTGGATGGGGAGAGTGGAAATGCCAACCAACTCCCCATTGCTAACAGTTTGTGAATAGAGGGCGGGCTCTTCTCCCCGCCCATTGAGACATCCTCATGTTAGATGGCTTGCTCTTTTGACCAATTGTCAATCTTGTTGTTGGAATGAGATTCTTTATATCCCTGTGGAAACGTATATGTGATGTTGCCTATCGATCCACCCAACCCCTTTTTGGCCCTTCATACAATAGCGTGATTAGGATAATCAGTGGTTATTGAAGCTTGATAAAGTCTAACAGCGAGGAGAGTCCATTGCGGTCGGACTTAGTTTCCGTGCTACAATGGGTGATAGTATATATCATACATACATATAGATATAGATAGATTATTAGACTGATTGAATCTAGAAGGTTCTGCCCGCGGTTTTTTTCCGGTTATTTATTGACCAATATTTAAAAATGCTGTGAGAAGTGAGTTTTAAATTGAGTTGTGAAGTCTTAAGAACAAAGAGAAGTGTTATTTATAATGAGGAAGAAGAAGTCCCGTCGAACCATAATAGTTTCCCGTCGGTCGCATTCACCAGGTTCCCCGGAAGAGCAGTTAGATATGGCAGTTGTAACTGGGGCTGGGGTGATATTTCCGGCTTAAGATATTCTTGAGAGTAGGAAATTTTTCATGTAACCCGCAGAAGGGCATTAACATCAACGTAGCAAATGGAATGAATGTGAGAAGACAAGGACAGTAATGGACTCACTCCCAACGACCTATATACATAAATATACATACACTGATAGGCAAAATAAAGTGCCCACCTCATCGTTTTTTCAATTTCTTTTATTTACTTGGTTCAAATTAAAGTAAACACACTGTATTTTTTTTACTATCTTATTTTTTATATTTTATAATATTCATATTATTAAGTTTAACTTATGGAATACTGCAAAAAAAAGGAGTTTTACTTAAGGAAAAAAATCAATTTGTGTTGAAAAAAACAGTGACAAAATAAAGTGCCCACTTGATTTTGGCTTCAGAAAACATAAATTAAAGTAAAATAAAAGCATTTCAATAATTGATGTGTCCTCCTTTGGCCTTCAGGACCTCCTGCAGGCACTTCGACATGCTCTCGACCAGGTTCTTTAGGTGCTGTGGATCTAGCTCTTCCCAGGCGCGCTCCAGGGCTTCTAAATTGTTGTTTTTATTGGTAACACCACTTTTTGTCAACCCTGGCATCGAGAATCGCCCACATATTCTCGATGGGATTGAGGTCCGGGCTTTGTGGAGGCCATTCCAGCGGTTTGATCCGACAAGACCGGAAGAAAGACTTGGTCTTCTTTGGCAGTATGCTTCGGGTCGTTGTCCTGCTGGAATACGAACTTCTCTTCAAGGCCCGTCTGGATCAGCGAAACCTCCAGATTTTCTCGCAGGATGTTGATGTAAGAATCTGCCGTCATTGTCCCGTCGATTTCATCGACACTCCACCCCACGAAAAACACCCCAGACCATCACATTTCCTCCTCCATGCTTCATCGTGCCTTGGATGTGGCGCTCCTGAAGCTCCTCTCCCGATCTGCACCAAACACGAACCCGCCGCTTTCGGTTAAACAGCTCGAATTTTGATTCGTCCGTCCAGAGAACCATTTTCCAGAACTCAGCATGCTCCTTAGCAAACTTAAGCCGTTTGGCTTTGTTTGAGTTTGATGATAAATGGGCGCTTCCGAGCAAGTTTGCTATTCAACCCCTGTGCTACGAGACGGCGACGAACAGTTCGACCGGTAACTGATAACTGAAGGGTTTCCTGGATCTCGCGGACAGTTACCTTCGGGTTCTTCTTGACTTCGCGAATGATCTTGGTGTCCGTTCTTGCATCCGTTTTCCGCTTCCTGCCTCTGCCAGGGCGATCCACCACTGATCCAAACGTTTTAAGCTCCAGAAGAATTTTGCCAACCGCTGCCTTACTGATACTGTACTTCTTAGCGACAGCCCGGTGCGATTCACCATTTTGCACATCACGAACGAACAATTTTCGTATACACAAGGGAATTGCTTTCGAAAGCACTGCGTTCTCCATTTTTTTCAATTGAATCAAATGCGATCACGTATACAAATGCACCAGGTTGACCGGTTGCTTCAAAACATGTCAAAATATCAAAACATAACTAATCAAGGGGTCTTCCAATGGAAACTTATCGAAAACATATCGATTTTTGAAGTGGGCACTTTATTTTGTCACTGTGTTTTTTCAACACAAATAGATTTTTTTTCTTTAAGTAAAACTCCTTTTTTTCAGTATTCCATAAGTGAAGCTTAAAAAGAATATAAAAAATAAAATAAGAAAAAACTACACTGAGTTTACTTTAATTTGAACCAAGTAAATGAGAGAAATTGAAAAAAAACGAAGAGGTGGGCACTTTATTTTGCCTATCAGTGTACACTTTCTCGCCAAGGCAAGCATAATCCCATCCAACTTCCAACTTCAGATGTCTATGGAGGAAGCATGAGTTCTGCAGGCATCTCCTTAAATAGACATCTAATCAACACTTCCCTCCCATCCCTTGCTGATCATAGAGGCCTGGTCAGGTGTTGTGCAAAGAGATCGATGGATGAAGAGCCTGTCATACCCTAGGCAGTTCTTCTGGCGCTTCCATCGTCTCTACAATAGCCAACCCAGGATTATGTATGGCGGAAAATGCTATGCTATGCTGTGCTATATAGATGGTTTATAAGACTATTATATAACATACAACTAAATGTATTATTCTATAAATTTTAAATTTCAATCTCAATTTTAGTGACCAAGATAAGGCACTGTAACGGGTGGCAATTAAAATTTTGGAATTTTCTCGAGGCCTCTATGCTCAACAACAAACGAGCTCAGAGAGAAATAAGAGTGTGTATGCGTTAGCTCTTTCTCTCTCTTTCTGCTAGTATTTTCTGTTTTGTTTATGCTTGCTCAGTTTTGCTCAAAAATACCGTCGAAAAAGAAGTATTTCGCGAGCGCGTTGTACAGTTCTACGAACTGCACAGAAATCTCGGCAAAACGTATACGGTACAACATTTTAAAAGCGAAAATGTTGCGACTTCGACTGTTTACCATATCTAAGATCCCCAACAACTGCTCGCAAGCAAGGTAGTGGAAGACCAGCCAAAATTATGGACGCAAAGGACTTCGTTCTCTTTCTCGTGTCTTCAACAACAAGAATTCACTGAGCCAACGGGATGCCGCAAAAAGTTCAACTGTTCTCACCAGTACATCTGCAAAACATTGAAAGAGTCGGAATAAAGTGCCGAAAGAAGACACGAGCCCCGGAATATACTGATGCACAGATTTCAACGCTGAAATCCCAATGCCGTTGGTTGATTAAAAATTATTCCAGAAAAAGTTTTGTTTTGGACGACGAAAGCTACTTCCCTCTTTCGAAGACGCAGATTCCTGAAACGATCGATACTATTCAACGGATAGTTCTACTACACCTCGAACATAAAATATAAGTTTAAAAATAAGTTTGAACAGAAAGTGATGCTGTACATTTCCATTTCCGAGAAAGGCATTTCTAAGCCATGGCTCAAGCCCTCTGGTTTGGCAATCAATCAAGATGTGTACCAGAACGAATGTTTGAAGAAAATTTTGATCCCGTTTCTACAAAAACATCATGCTGATGGACAATACATGTTTTGGCCGGATAAAGCGTCATCGCATTACGCTATAAAAACACAATCGTTCCTGAATACCCATTCGATCCCATTTGTACCCAAACACCACAACCCGACAAATCTGCCTCAGTGTTGCCCAATCGAAGATTTCTTCGGGGTTTTGAGTTCCTTGGTGTACAAAAATAACTGGAGAGCCACGAATTGCAAACAGTTGATTGGTAGAATCAAGAGATGCATTCGCAAAGTTGACATGGATGCCGTACAACGCTCCTGTTCCGACATCAAACGGAAGCTTCGCCGAACATCCGATTACGGACCGTTTTCAAATGTTCACTAAATTTATTTCAACAATGGACAATGTATCTTTTATTTGAATAAATCAGATCTTCTTCAACTATGTTTGTCTTTTTTGACAGCTTGAGAAAGAAATTCAAAATTTTAGTTGCCACCCGTTAAACTTGGCGAATTATTATCGGACTTTTGGTTCATATGACACCTGGCAAAATGAGCATAAAATAATCTTTCTAGCATCTATGCTCCCAAAGATAATACACAAACTATCACAGTGTTTAAATTTATATGGAAGCGTTTGGTACGGGAGGTCCACATGTCAATCCATCCAGCAGGGCACTTTTCACAAAACGTACCATAGCATTCCAGCGTGTTTCCTTAAACGTGTAGTAAAAAATACACTTTTGGCTATAGAGTAGCGTAGAATGTACTTCAGTAGTATGTTGTATAGGTCAATGAGAGCTAAATTTTCTGATAAATCTGAATCCAAGGTCAGATTTGACATGTAATGTTTTAAAAAAGTTTTATATAAGTAAGTATGAAAGTTTTTAAGATACGTTTATATCAAACAACAGTTTGGAAGGTGCGCTATTGATACATTACTTTGGTGTTATTTTTATAGCGTTTTATGAAGAATTTCGCAAAATCGACTGTCTATTCAGCAGGGTACCTAAAAACAGTGAATTTGACATGTACGGTCAAAATTCTTGAAGGTACGCTATGGTACGCTGTTGGTACAATACAAAAAACATGGTTGTTTTGAATTTTGTGAAGAGTGCCATGCTTGATGGATTGACATTAGGTCCATGCGTTCTTCCTTTCTCTGGATCTGAAGTAGTAGGGCGATTTTGGACACTCTTTCTGGAATCGCTCTATTTCCTGAAATCCTCTCTGCGGCACATGCTATGCAGTTGGCTTGGCCGGTAACAAGAACAATTAAGCATTCAAGAAGTCCTCATTTTTCAGGATGCTTGCAAAAATTGGCTGCGTTAGTATGAGATTAGATTAGATTAGACTATATAAAGCCTGTCTACGTTAAATTTCGGGTACACATAATTCAACATAAGCGATTGTTTTTTTTTCGGAACATAAACCACTGCAACCAGAACTTTAATCTATTGTAGTATATGCCGTATCCTTTGTTTAGTGCTTGTCGAGTTATTTCATCACTATTGAGAAATGATGAAGTATTCGGTGTTGTTACAGTAGTAATTGTTTGTTTTGTTGGTAATGAATCGACTTTTATTGAAAGTTTCCGCTATTTAAACCCTTTGAGGAGTGAAAGCTCATTTCAAAGGCGTGCCCCTTTATCAGCAAAAACCAGATTCATTGCAAAAAAAAAAAAAACAAACTATGACTCCGATACTGACCATGCATCAGAGCCCTAGTCATAACCAATTCAATCTATAGAACATGAAATTGAAAATGGGAATTCACATAAATGCAGACTAACCATTGTTTCCTTATTGCAAGCTCATTCTCGGTGGTGTCATCCGAGTATTGTCACTTTTCACAAGACATAAAATGTAATAAGGGCTAAGATGTGTTCTTTTGACTACAAAAACAAAAACAAATCTGTTCCCTTGTTTGAATTAATTCGAACTAGGCTTCGGTGACAGATTTGATACTTCTTAACGCACCACGAAAAGGCGATCAACCGCTACGGGTCGCACCGATTGTTTATTTCCCAATAATAAAGTTAAACCTACATTAGGAACAGTTGATTAAGATGTTAATCCTTTTTTTCTGTAAAATTCTCGAACTTTCTGTAGTACACCCGCTTTCAGGTTCTGTACGGTATTCTCAGATACGCCCGCCTTCGCGATTCTCAATTTTCTCTTGAAATCATCGGTACCATTTGCTTTCTTCTTAGCTTAGAAAAGTTTCAGCTTAACTTGAGCCCAGGACTTCTCTATTGAACGAAGTTCGGACAGTTTGGTGGATTGGTTACAAGAGGCTAAACCAGGCCAAAACAGAGCTGGAGAGTTGTGGTAAACGGTAGCCGCCGCTTTTGCAGACATTTTTGCTCGTACATCGTCCTTATTGATAGTGACGGTAGAGACGATACTTTTAGATTTTCAACCACAACTGCCAAATCAAATAATTCTTCAGGAATTTGGACACCTTTTTTGTCCACAAATGCTCGACCACGGCGTTTCTTTGCAATGTGGAATAAAAAGCCAGACCCGGAAGCTGTTTATAGTCTTCGAGTACGTATGTTTCTTCATCCATTATGATACAAAAAAATGTTTGCAAAAAAAAGGTGTAAAGCTCCTTAGCACAACTTTTTGCTTGTCGTCACGAGCACCCTTTTCACTGTGTACGCCTTCAGTCCTTGCCGCTGCCTCATTTTAAGTAAATCTGAACGCACGGTTTAATACACCACCGTGTCCCTAGTAGTTGGAGCTAAGACGTTTGACAGGTATTTGGTGATGTTTTATCGACGGAGAAATTGGTGAACAGTTTTTCTATCTCGAAACTACGGATCATGGAACATGAGAAAAGGAAATCAATTGTGCACAAACATCTAGAGAATCCTTCGTGGTCTGCCTCAAAAATAGCAAAAGTGTTAAAATTCCCAAAGTCAACGGTGTGTCAGGAAATCTGAGTGTGGATAGAGCACAGCGCATCTATTATAAAAGTGGCACTAGGGACAAAGAGCTGAGGAGAAAGGTGTTGAGGTACGTGAAAGGCAACCCAGGTGTCTCCATACGTGATTTGGCAAAGAAATACGATTCCAACTTTTCCACCGTGCGTAACATCCTTTCAAGAGAAGGATATAAGTTTTTCTGTGCCAGTAAACATCCGAATCGCTCCCTGAAACGAAGATTTAGTGGCCCAAAAACTAGCATGAACGAGTTTTGCCGAAATTTGATGGCTGTATTTTAATGGATGAAGAAACATATGTCAAAATGGATAATAAACAAATCACCGGACGACCATTTTACCTGGCAACTGGTCGTGGGGATGTCCCTTCCAGGTATGAATTTGTTTTTGCTGATAAGTTTGCTTGGAAACTAATGATATGGCAAGGAATTTGCAGTTGTGGCCTTAAAACCAAGGTTTTCATCACATCTCATACAATGAGGTCGAAGGTTTACATTAACGAGTGTCTGAAAAAGCGGATTTTGCCCTTCATTCGGGAACACAAGACCAACGTTATGTTTTGGCCGGATCTAGCCAGCTGTCACTAATCTAGAATGGTATGCTGCAAACAATGTTAATTTCGTCGCCAAAGAGATTAATCCTCCGAATTTCCCTGAGTTCAGACCGATCGAAAAATATTGGGCAATTGTCAAGCGACAACTTCGAGGGTGTGGTAAAGACGAAACAAATGCACCACAAATGCGCTTAAAGAGGAATAAGTTCGCCGGTACAGTGTCACAAGCGACTGTGCAGATCATGATGGCATCGATCACAAGTAAAGTCCGACAGTTCGTTTGAAACGATAAATTGTTATAACTTGTTGTATATCGTTTGAAAGCTGCATAAATACCCTTTTTGCTTGACGTTTTGATCAACCGAGTAATGTTATTTAATTCTTGAGTTATGATCACTTGAATGCGTGCAAATTAACTGTGAATCGGGCTTTATATTCAGTAATAAGTTCCAATGCCTACCACGATTCCGTAATTTTCATAAGCCTTTCCACAGATGTTATTCTGAAAAATGTGTAAATAACTACAGTAGAAAAACTAATAAATGTGATAAAACCAAAAAAAACTCTTACACTGAAAATTAATTTTAGTTAATATTATGAAATCGAAGGTAGAACTAACGAATCTTTTCGTTGTTTTCTACAACGAAATTGATTTGCAATTTTTATGAAACTACCTTCGTAATTAATGGCACACGCGTAACTGTCAAAAGCACGAAATTAGCACAGGAAGAAAATTCGTGCATTGTACCAAAACAATACATAGAGCTACGAATATTTTGTTACAAATCAAAAATAAACGTCTCTTTGGTGGTTGCATGACTGACTGACAGATCTACTCTATCGACTCAAAGGTCATTGGAAAAAAATGCGTAACCACGTGGAGTTGTCCAGCGTTTTTTTTATGTTTCTGACATAGGATTCGATCCTGTATTTTTAAAGAACTGTTATTGAACTCGTGGTTGATCTCACTAGGTCATGGTGACTTGTGAGAAGATACTTGATTAATGTGCATGAAGTTATAACTCTCGACAGCGCGTTTAATTTTATTTTGGGATAAATAAATTATTCCCGCCCATTCCAGCAGCATAATCATATGCATGAGTACTATAAAAGAGAAACAGTGATTGGTTGGTGTTCGCAAAATTAATTTCGTGCATTATACAAAAAGGTGTAATGATAGCATTTCACCAGATAAAAATACAATATGAATGTTTCATGAACTATACGAGACATTTGTTCTATGTACAAAATTCATGTTTACGAAACGAGGTAAAGCTGTTTTATGAAAATAAATTTTCCAGTTCAGCGCAAGGAAAGCAATGGTATGGTTTTGTGCAGAAAAAAAATACACTGATTTTGGTTTGACAGTTTCAAGATGCTTATCAAACAAAGTGAATGCTTCTTCAAAGGCAACTGCGTGTTAAATATTTAACATTTTTGATTTTTTTTAAAGCTGTAGTGATTTCTCCTTTGATTGGAACACACACTTTGCTAAAGTCGCATGTACGAGCAAATGACAGACTAATTTATTTATATTTTGTCATAACGTTTGTCTCTGCTAACTGTAAACAAACTAAATCAAATGACAAATCAATTCTTAACCTGCTGTAACTCAAAACAACATAATGTACAAACACTGAAAATTTGAATCCTAGAGGGTTTGAGCTGTTTAGTGGATTACCTGTAACTAGAAATTAGAAGAAGAATTAGTATCTTCCATTTAATTCCAACTACCTTTGGCTTATCTTCGACAGATACGCGTATTTCGTCTACAATGTGCAGACTTCTTCAGTGTCTCGTACTAATTTCCAGGAGTGTAGATGTAGTCCGTAATATTGTGATGTCATTCATCCGTTATGTCGTGATTTTCCGTGAAGATGTGTTCTGCGACTGTTGATTTGAAGTTATGTGAGTTCCTTTCTCGTTCTGTTTGACAGCCTTAGTTACCTCCGCTAGTGTTTGACCTGTTGCCAAGGTTCTCTTTGTTTGACCTACACTATATTTGCTGCAGTGTTTACACTTGATTCTGCTATACTCGGTGGAGCCTAATGTCGATACTAACTGAGTCTATATAGTAAGATTCCTAAGTCGGCTTAAGCTTGTGTAATGTCTTTATCGAAGGGCAAAAGCTTAAACCACGACGCCAGAATTGGCTTAGACTCAGTTTTTCTATAGGCAACCAATTAGTATCGATGTAGGCTCCGCGAAGACTCGTAGACACTTAGGCAGGCAGGGGTATACAGAATCGTGTAAACCTGCAGCAAATATATGTAGGTCAACAAAAGAGAACCTTGGCAACAAGGTTCAAGGAGCATCTAGCGGAGGTAACTAAGGCTGTCAAACAGAACGAGAAGAATTTCACATAACTTCAAATCAACAGTCGCAGAACACATCTTCACGGAAAATCACGACATAACGACGAATGACATCACAATATTACGGACTACATCTACACCCTGGAAATTAGACGTCGCAGAAAGCTTAGAAATAAACAAACAACAGAACACAAATCTACTAAACAAAGACCAAGGCAATGGTTACACATGGCTCTTCAACTTACTACCCAAACGACATCAAACCCGACGAAGCGGAGCACCCGCTGCTACACAATAAGTATGTTAGGTATAAATGAGAAAGAAGCGAATTAGATATTAAGTACACTTGTTTTTGACTCAGGATAGGTATAGACAAACTAATAATAAGATAGGTATAAACAACATAATGATAGGTAAACGTTTTGTATTTAGAAAATAGTATATATACGGCAGGTGGCGAAGGTTTTCTTTCAGTCGAGTTATTAGTACGAGACACTGAAGAAGTCTGCACATTGTAGACGAAATACGCGTATCTGTCGAAGATAAGCAAAGGTAGTTGGAATTAAATGGAAGATACTAATTCTTCTTCTAATTTCTAGTTACTGAAAATTTATTTTCGTAAATTAGATTTCACTCGTTTCGTAAACATGGATTATGTTCATGGAACAAATGTCTCGTTAATTGTATGAAACATGCATATTGCTTTTAATTGGGTGGAATGCAATCATTACATCTTTTTTGAACAATGCACAAAATTAATTTCGTTAAGACCAGCCCATCGCTGCTTCTCTTCGATCGTACTCATAAATGCAGGTGTTCCTGCTGGGATGGGCAGGAATCATTAATTTATCCGAAAATAGAAATTAAAGCGCTGTCGAGAGGTAGAACGTCGGGCACATTAATCAAGAAACTTCTCACAAGTTAACATGGTTTAGTGAGATCAATGGACTCAATATCAGCGCTTCCTTTGAAAACAGGATCGAATCCCACGTCAGAAACATTAAAAAATAAAACGTTGAACAACTTCTCGTGGTTGCGCTTATTTTTCAATTATATTTTGAGCCGATACAGTAGATCTGTCTGTCGTTTATGCAACCAGCAGAGAGACGTTTTATTTTTATTGGTAACAAATTACTGCAGCTCTTTCTAATGTTTTCCTAGAATGAACGAATATTCTTTCTGTGTCAACAAATGCTTCGTGCTTTGACAGTTGTGCGTGTGGCATCAAATACAAAGGTAGCTTCTTAAAAAGTATAAATCAGTTTCGTTGCAGAAAACAACGAATAGTTTTGTTAGTCCTACTTTCGATTTCGAAATATTAACGAAAATTTATTTTCAGTGTAATTATTAGAATCAACACATCGCGATTTGTAACATGAGATATACTTGGTAGATCCATCGCTGCATTCCATTACGCTAGATTGAAAGCAACATATGCCTGTGGGAATAAGTAAATTTATGAAAACGTTAACTGTAATAACCGCCATTATCTTCGTCTGTTTTGCTACACCATGCGATTGAAATTTTCACACTTTTTATCTAAATGAACATTAGACTGGTTCAAAAACTTTGCGCCACTCGTTTCAAATGTTACCACGTCAGCTCCAGACAATCCCCCCTGAAAATTCCCAATTTTTTTTCTTAGTCATAGCTAAATAACTATTCAAGTCCTCTTAATACGCGAATGCCACTCCAAATTAAACCACATTATTAGACGAAATTCGACGGCCAGTTAAAACTAAACCCTCAAACAATTAACAGTGCATCATAATTCACTGAAAACCGAAGCAAAAAAAATAAAACGCTAGTCGACTCCTCTCGTGTCTCATATTCCACCGTTCGTGCCAGGGTTCGATCGAGCCTCACGTGTCGATCACCAATTACTTGCCGGCAGGCAGCATTTTTCCGCGCCTTCAACCAAACGGCCAGAAAATGTTCATGTTTTCGGTCGGCCAAACCGCGATAAGCGAATGTCCAAAAGGAATTTCATGCACTGTGTTGAGGTAGGTGTAGATGAGAGGCGGTAGATAGCGAGTGTTCGCACGGTGGCAGCAGCAGAAGCAACAGCAGCAGCGGCAGCGAAAAACACAACACACGGTCGACGACGACGCGGGGAAAGCTGAGCTATCAAACGGAATTTGTTGAACGGATAGAAATTTGAACCATATGTTACACACCTCTCCGAAAGTGCGCAACATCTTTTTTCTATGTAGGTACATACGCCGTTGTTGCTGTTCATAACTCATTGGAAACTCATTGAGGCGCATCCAAAATACGAGAGAGTGCACTCCATCGATGCATAGATAGAGGCAACGGGCTGGGCAGGAGGAGGAGGAGGAGCGCGCGAGACTTGTGTTCGTTTTGGATGGGACTATCTCAGGTTTTATTGTTTTTATTGTTGTTTCTCGATCGGAATCTACTAACGAGGTCTATATTAAATTTCGCCGATAAAAATGGATTGTAGGGGCGTAGAAAGGATACTTTGGGGGTGGTTGAATGTACTTACTTTTGCGCTTAATTGTCCGACATCGGACGCAAGATGGTTGATTTTGAAAGCCTTTCGAATGTTTTATTTTCCACTGTTCATAAGTCAAGAGTGGGGGACTCTTACTACGCCTATACCGAGAAGATCCACCGCGGTGTAGATGATCAGGAATAGTTTACGGTGAAAGCAGCTTCCCATGACTGCGGTGATGAAAATTTTCCCAAATTTAAACGATCAGTGTGACAGAGTATAGCGACCTGACATATGCTGTTTCGTGGTTGTTGTTGTTGCTTGTTGTTGTTATTGATGGTGATAAGGAAACTGGTTCCTGCGATAGCGTGAATACATCATGAGAAACCGGTACATCCAGGCAGGCGGGCAGGCACTGGCAGCATTGGGAGCTCCAGGGAGTTCAATTTGCATATTAATATCCACCTGGCAGTAGCAGCAGCAACAGCAACAACATCAACAAGAAATGATATAATTTACAGCGAGAGATCTGGTCTTCCTGAAGGTGAATTGAAATAGGAGCTGGGGAGGGGGTGGCGTGTCCGGGGTAGAGACTCATACGATAATAAAAAGCAAACTTGAAATGCAGAGAGGTGTGTACTCTCATAAGAGTCGAGTCAATGGATCTCCGGATCTTCAGGGGCAGCATATTCAAACAGCGAATATGCAACGATAGCAATAGAGTGGTTTAACTGTCGACTGTTGATGTAGTCTCATGCAATCAAGTCCAGCTGATCACGCTGAACTAAACATGAATAAAACATAAATTTCGCATTATATTTCCGTCGTAGTTGTTTATTTCAGATTCATGGGAATTGTTTTAACAACTCGTTGATGGCAAAACATACAGTTATTCAGTATTTGCATAAAATTTTCGAACTTTGCGCTTAACTCCGTCCATGAGGGTTTGTACAGACTCTTCAGAAATCGTAGAAGCCGTCTTTGTCCAAATTTGCTGGAAGTGTTTGATGTCTTTGATTCCTTGTTTCTTTCCAGAAAGCTTCCGCTTTACCCGAGCCCAATATCTCGAGAGATGGTCGTAGCTCTGGGCAATTTGGCGGGTTTGAGGTTTTGGTACAATGTTCACTTGATTTGCTTTATACCACTCCATCACAGTTTTAGCATAGTGGCATGATGCCAAAACGGGCCAGATCAAAGGTTTTTCTTGTGACTTTTGATGAAGGGTAGCAATCGCTTCTGCAGACACTCTTTCTGATAGATCTATTTGTCGATTGTAGCCTGTAGAGACGAAAGATTTACTCTTTTGCCACACGAGCATATTGCTTACCACACACGGTATTTTTTTGGGAAATTTCGATGTCTTCTTCGTTCTGAAATGCTCAGCTGTAGCATTTCTGGCCATAGCAGAATAAAAAGCCAGCCCTGGAAGCTGCTTGAAATCCTCCAGAACATAAGTTTCACCGTCCAGAACAACGCATGAAAACTTCGTCAAATATTCGCAGTACAAACGTCGAGCCCGTGATTTTGCTGCCAAGTTCTGTTTGTCGTTGCGATTTGGAACTGTTTTTACTTTGTACGACTTAAGTCCCAAACGTTGTTTTGATTTTTGGACAAAACCAGGCGACATCCCTATTTTACGAGCCACCGTTCGAATGGAGAGATTTGGGTTTTTCGTTAATATCCATTTCACCGTTCGGTCCATGACAGGATCAGCGCGTCCAATGTTTTTGTCACTTCTCGGTTTCCTCTCCACCGTCAAACGTTACGAAAATGATTTGAGCACATCGTGAACAGTGGATTTAGGCAAATCCAATGTTTTTGCAAGGTCCCCAGGATTTGCCGTACGCCCGTACAAAATTCGCTCGCGCACTTGTTTTTCTTTCGTCGCCATCTTGAATACTAAACATGAAATGTAAACATCAATCATAGTCTTTTTCATCATAGACTCTCAGCTATACCACAGTGAAATTTTTCATTCAAACGTGCAATATTTCAAAAGTTACAATGATTTGAAGGTGTTCGGATTAATGTGGATATAAATTTTAAGTGAGGCGCTCGTCCAAAGACTGATCAAACTTTTAGTGAGGCTTCTTTTAGTGAAAGAACATATTAGGAGCGGATAAAGTGATTCAAATGCGATGTTGCAAATTTTGAGATATCTCTCATAGATTTTACATATTAAATTCAATAATATTTTCTGATTCACTAGATGTGCCTCGACGAGACATTTCATATCGTCTGAGCCCTTGAGACTGGAAACCAAGAGATGTTGAAATGCGTTTTTGTTTTGGGTGCAAACAGTTGCTCCAACGGCCAAAAAAAGGGTTTCTGTTTCGAATTGTAACTGGAAGAAGAAAAGTGGATCAGTTATCATTTTAACAGGCATGAAATACCACAAAAGTTCAATTCAGTAGACGCAGTGGTTCTAACGCCCCAAAAAAAAGGCATGATGATCGACAACAAAGTCAGACATTCATCGGCATTCGTGAAACCCTTCACCAGGAGTGCTTTTTCTTTACCTCAACATAATTACTCAAATCGATAATGATTATTCAATGTGGGACCGTGACCTTGTAATGAGTATTTTCATAGCGTAGTACACCTATTTGACGTTTCTGTTTGTTAACTTTTATTGGTTTCGTGATCATTTATCTTTTACAATCGACAGAATAATCCAGAATGGAAGTATTGAAAGTATTTGTAAAAAGCGTCAAATTTTGCCACTGAGTGTAACTATTGTCGGCAGCTTCTTTATTATTCCTCTAACGTTCCATTTGAATTGCAAGTGAAAGTTCTATTATTGACATTGATGATGATGATGATTCCACTACAAACAAACAGGTATAAACTCCTCTTCTTAAACCTAAGGAGGTTATTTTAACGGGTGGCCACTAAAAGCGGGAATGGAAAGAATGGCTCCGGAAAATTACCACAAAGAAATACAGTTCAACCTGATTAATTTTATACAAAGGGTTGACCTTAGTCTTCAAACTTAGCTTAATGAATATTAACGTATAACCAGAATCGAGTTATCGGAAATTGTGATGTATTGCATCACTTTTTGTTCGAACTTGGCCTGCCACATGAATTTTCCGGATGCCGATTCTGATCCTGTTGAAGAACTGTTTCGTGTCCTTGGGCTCCCAATTACCCTTCCTTAGCAGCACACTTGTTGCAAATCAGTTGAAGTTACTTGAATGCAACTCAATTAAGTCACAATCAAGTTACTACAACCAATAATGCCAGTTTTGTGTTGCTTGGGTTGTACACAGTGAAGCTCAATAGACAAAAAATCCGCCAATGGGACGACACTGCTGCAGGTTCTTCGGATTCCGGTCTTTTGGCAAAAATGTTATAGTTTGGCTCTCCAGGAATGATGCCTCCACCCGAGTGATGTTTTTGAAGGAACGGGGTGAGACTTTTCTGCAAACACTCTGTTTTGTAGACATGCTGGTTCATGGCCAAGTCACATGGTTTGTACCACGGCAGAGAAATCCCCTTATCGGAAATTGCGATGTATTTCATCATTTTTTGTTCGAACTTGGGCTTGAATTTGTATCTCTAACCTTTGGAGGAATTGTAGATTTGTCCTGGTGTAGAAACAGAGCAGGCATTTGATACTTGAACAGGGGAAAGTACCCAAGAAACATCAGTGTCGAATAACCGGTTGTTCAAAAATATATGGAGAAGTTATTCAGCTTTCTAGAAGAACAATCTGAACAACTCCTCCAAATTTCATTGAACAAACTGTTATTCAGCATTGATGTTTGTTGGATAGCTTTCGTCGTCCAGAAGCTCTATATTGCCAGATCTTTCAATGGCACTGGGATTTCAAAGTTTTGATTGGTTCGTCCGTGTATTCCGGGGATCTGCTTTTCTTCCGACATACTATTCCCTCCTTTGTCAGAGTCTTACTGATGTTGAACTTACGGGCCGCTTTCCGTTGACTTTGCTTGAAAAAGTTCTACAATGCGCGCCCGCAGTACTTCCTGTTTTGACGGAATGCTGTTAAGCAACTGAACATGTTGGAGTGAAAATGTGTGTGTTACAATTTTTTGAATATAGTAGGGGTTCATTCACATAAGATGATATTTCGCTTAAAGCATTATTGTTCTGATAGAAAAGTATTGAAGTTATTCCTGTTATTTGGTGGCCACCCGTTATAAGATTTTGGCATTGCTTATTATTTATTCATTTGGTTTACATCTATATAGAAAATACTGAATCAAAAATTTCTAGCCACAACACCCGATTCGCGGATGCACCTCCATCCTCGGTAGCATGATTTCACCAGATCGTTGGTACCTGTTCAGCCCACATCATGGCTGCTCTTCATTCACCAGATCGTTGAGTACCTGTTCAGCCCATCTGAGCTCGCTGCGCTCCACGCCTTCTTGTACCAGCCGGATTTGAAGCGAACACCATCTTTGCAGGCTTGGTATCCGGCATTCTCTCTCACAACATGCACTGTCCAGCGTATCCTTCCAGCATTTGCCACCTTCGGAATACTTAATTCGGCATAGAGTTGAGCGAGCTCGTGATTCTTTCTTCACCGCCACATACAATTCTCCTGCACAACTCCAAAGATGGTCCTAAGCACGCGTCGCTCGAATGCACTTATAAGTCCTCTTCGAGCATGGTCCAGGTCTCTTATCCGTAGAGAACCACCGATCTTATAAGCGTTTTTTATTTGCTACATGTGGTGCGGGAGTGAATCTTTTTTGGCCGCAGTATCTTCTGGAGCCCATAATAAGCACGACTTTTAAAGTTCTGCCGCCGTACCAAATGTTCGTTTGACAATGGCTATTGTCTGGATCTCGTGAGATTTGTACCCGGATGTTAATCCCGGCTCGTTAAATGACACCTTCTAGGGTATTTTTGAACAGAAAGCAGGAAAATCCATCACCTTGTCGAAGTCCCTGGCGAGATTGAACGAACTGTATTGTTCGTCTGAAATCTTCACGCAGCTTTGCACTCCGTTTTCGTCTATGTTATCTATAGCTCTAAGCGATCGATACTGTCATTCACCGTTTTGTAATTGATGAGGTGGTGCGTAGGGCCCTGGAACATACTGCATTTTGAAGGATTAACGTACGTTAAAGCTCTGGTCCATTGTCGAGCGGCCGTTGACGAGGCTGGCTTGATAACTTCCCATGAACTCATTCGCTGTATGTGATAGACGACGGAAGATGATCTAGGATAGCACTTCGTCGGTGGCATTCAAAACTTTATAGCACTTTGTAGGCGCTCGGAAGTCCTCACGCTTCAATTGGTCGGCTTTCTTGTAGATTGGGCATATGACCCCTTACTTTCACTCCTTCGGTAGCTGTTCTGTCTCCCAGCTTCTAACTTTTAGACGGCGTAGATAAATGACAAACTTTTCCGAGCCCGTTTTGATGAGTTCAGCTCCAATACTATTCTTACCAATAGTTTTATTGCTCTTGAGCTGTTGGATGGCATCCCTAATTTCCCTAAGCGTGAGAGCGGTTTCATAGCCCTTATTTGCCGTATTGATGTACGAGTTGCTTTTGCTGTCTTGGTCTTCAATGTCTACGTTCTGGTTGTCTCCACTTTTCAGTCACCTCGCGTCTATCCGTGAAGATGCTTCCAGCCTTATCCCTGAACATATCGGCTTGCAGGGCACAAATAAGAACTTTCGTGTTTCTTGAAAACGGCACAACTGCTCCATCTCCACACTTCGCTGCATTCAGGCGGTTAGTTTTTGACCCGGAAAAGGCAGAGCCTCTGTTTCCGCTACCATTTGTAGTGTTACACGTTCTGCCAGGTCCCTTGCTGCAGCATTATCGCCAACGTTGCGTCGTTCTCTGCTAAAATCTCTTTACATTCCTCTTGAAACCAATCATTTCGTCGATTCCGTTCTACGTACCCGCCGATGTTCTCAGCTGTGTTGTTTATGACTGCTATTGACAGTACTCCAGCAGTCCTCAAGAGAGGCCAAGCTCACCCTCGTTCAGCAACACTGCTTCAAGATGCTGCGCGTATGCATTCGGTTGCTCCAGTCGCTCTAGGTCGTACCGAGGCGGCCGTCGGCACCGTACATTGTTGCTGACGGAGAGTTTTGGACGCAGTTTAACTATCACAAGGTAGTGATCTGAGTCGATGTTAGCGCCATGATAGGTTTTGACGTCTATAAAGGGTGTCCCACATCAAATTGCATCACGGAAAAAAAAAACGCTGTAGAATATTACCTAGTTGACCGATCCTTTTCAAACTTTCAGACAGTAACATATTATTCATTAATACGTTTTTGGCTTATTTATATCATTCAACTTCAATACTATAAGTGAACGCTCGCACCTTACACTTAACTCCACTCATTAGATTCTGCACAGCATCTGGCTGCAGCTTGTTTTTCTTGTCTTCCTCAGATTTGACCTCCTTGGAATGCTTCCGGAGTGCCTGCTTCACAATAGCCCAGTATTTTTCGATGAGCCTTAGTTCTGGTGCGTTGGGTAAGAAAGTACGGTACCACTCCTGGACAACATTTGAATAGTGGCACGAAGCCTGGTCCGGCAAGAAAATCGCAGTGTTGCTCCTACTGAAGAAGCAGACGCTCCTGTAGACACTTCCTGAGGTAAATCTCCCCATTAGTCCCGGTAGTCACGAACGGCGCACTCCGTTTGCCACATGAGCAGGTCGCATGCCAAATCATGTATTTTTTGGCAAACTTTGAATGTTTCTGCCTCCTTACTTCCTCCGGAACATAAAACTTGTGCGGGGCGGTAAGTCTCATCATTCATGATGAGATAATGCGGCTTCGTCAGCATCTGGGTGTACAATTTCCGGGCCCATGACTTTCCCACCGTATTTTGCCGCTCGTCACAATTTGGAGCCTCCAGCACTATGTACGTAAGCAGTTCCTCCCGGTCCTTGGTTCTCTATCCACATCTCTGGCTGAAGCATTGGGATTCCGCTTAAATGCTTTCACGATACACGTGTGATCCTGATCACTTCGGATCGATGCTCAGAGTTTCGTTGTAACGTTTAATCACACGACTCACCGGTGAATGCACGATTCCGAGTTGTTTTCCGATGTCCCGATGGGAGAGTTGAGGATTGTCCAAGTGCTTGCGCAAAATCAATTCGCGATGCTGCTTTTCGGGTGACGCCATTTTTTCCAATTTCCGAAAAACTGACAGCGATAAAAATACACAAAAAACACTCTAAACTACTTCTACCCAAATTTTCAAGAAAAAATACCCAATCGGTATGCAATTTGATGTGGTCGACTTGCGATCTCGTCTGCTGTCGTGATCTCCATTGTGTAATGATAAGGGAGGCTGTGCTGAAAGTAGGTGCTACGAATGGCCATGTTCTTAGAGGCGGCAAAATCAATGAGCCGTAGGCCGTAGGTCATTCGTCAACTACTTGTACAAGACCTGCCAGTCTGTTGCCTTTTTTCGAGAACAATTTTTAACTGTTAGCT
Source organism: Aedes japonicus (assembly GCA_034211315.2). Classification (NCBI taxonomy): domain Eukaryota; kingdom Metazoa; phylum Arthropoda; class Insecta; order Diptera; family Culicidae; genus Aedes; species Aedes japonicus. Next base: position 35,449 of record JASCZW010003559.1, read on the forward strand.
TCAACCAATGATGATGGACCATGTACGAAAAAAAGTTCGATCAACGGCCTTAAGGGTGGAACGGTCAAACATTTGTCAAACATGACTAAGTGCACACAGATTCGTTTAGTATATAAATGATCGATCTCTATTTGTTTTTGAAGTTCATTGTCTACAAAACAAGATTATTTGATTAGGCTTCCGGTTTTCCAAATGCGAACTGTCGAACTGTCGTTTCACACCTTCCATCATGTTTTGTACCGCTGTTATCTTATTTGGTGCTTAACACTAATTTGCCTTGAACTATTTTTCACTTGCAACTGTTTTTTGAGTTCTCTTGAGGATTTCTTTACGATTGCCCAATATTTTTTTCAATTAGGCGCAGTTCCGGCGAGTTTGGAGGGTTTTTCTCCTTGGGTAGGATTTGCACACTTTTGGCGGTATAACCAATCCTGAGCCATTTTTCCGTCCGGCCAAAACAGCACGGAGAAGCTATGTTATTTCAAGGGCGCCATAAGCAGCTTTGCAAGCATTCCTTTACATAAATATCTTGGTTGACAGTGCCAGCTGTCGTGGAACTTTCGCATTTTAACCCACAGGTGCAAATCGCTTGAAAAACCTAGTTTTTTTTCTTTTGGGATGTTTGACATTTTTCCTGCTTAGACTTAGGCAGTAGACGTTTTTGTACGCACTCGCTCAGATAAATTTCCTGTTGACAGTTCCGGTCGCAATGTAAACGTAACTCTTCGAGCCACAGGTACAGATAGCCAGCCACACCAGATAATTCTTCGCGAACCTTGACAGTTTAATGTGCTTAAAAAAAGAGCCACCTTTCCCCGTCCAGTTGCCATGTAAAATTATCCAGGAAGCTGTTTAAAGTCTGCCTTGGCGTAAGTTTCATCGTCCTGTACCTCTCAATCAAACTTCGTCAGCATCGTCGTGTACATCTTTCGCGATCGTGCTTTGGCCGACGTGATTTGGTAACCGTAGGGATTTGGAGTCACCACTTTCTTGTAAGTCGACAGTCCAGCTCGTTTTTTAGCTCCATCCACGGTTGAAGGCTCCACTCCTAGCTTCTTTGCGAAATCTCGGACGGAGAGGTTGGGGTTCCGCTCGAAACAGCGGGCAACTCTTTTTGTCGACGCTGTGGCCTCCGGCTATCGATTTTCCCCCGATCCAGCTTTTTTGGCTATCGACAAACATTCACCAAACACTTTTAATACGTTAGTAACAGTTGATTTAGTCACATTCAACAATTTCGCCAATTTGGCGTGAGAATAATTTGGATTTTCGCCATGCACGTGCAAAATTTTGATGCGTTGCTTCTTTTCTTTCGACGACATTTTGAAAACTGAAGTGCTAATGTCAAAATCAAAATAAAGACATGATACTACACGCACACATCTTTAAAATTAGGGGTGTGCTAATTTTTTTAACGCACGATGAAAGGAAATGCGTCAAGTTGAGGTCGACCAAATTTTGATCGAAACACACTTTGAAACTTACGTCTCTTCCATTGGCTGTTGTGTTTTGTTTATCATCTCGATTTGGTGTCACTGTAACCTTATATGTTGACAGTACGGCTCGATTCTTTGCGCTTTGCACTGCTGTGTGTGACTTTCCCAATTTGTTTCCGATGTTTCTGACGGAAAGGTTGGGATTGCGTTTAATAATGTTGGCCACTATTTTTCCGGTCGCTGCGGCATCCTGGTTTCGGTTTTGATTTCTCCTGATCCCGGCTTCCTGGCAGTCTTCAGACGTTCTCCGAACACTTTATAACATTGGTCACGGTTGGTTTGGCAGTATTTAGTGATGTTGCCAAGTCTGCGTGAGAATAATTTGGATTTTGCCTAAGCGCATGCCCAATTTTGATATGCTGCTGTTCTTGCTTAAACAAAATAGAGTCAAAATTCCGTACGCATACACGTACAAATGAGGGGTGTTCAAGTTTTTAGATGCACGATTTAAAAATTACGTCATCTTTGAGTCGACCAAGTTTTGATCGTACCATCCTTTGTTAAGAAGAAAGGCAGAGACGGTGGTTTTACGACAAGAAGATTTTCACCTGTTACATTCAACTACGCAAAAATAATACGCAATTACAGTCTAAAACGGTTTCCGTGACGGATTTTTTCGTGTTCAACATTCATTAAAGATTTTTCATATAATCCATTTTCGGAACAAAACTAACAATGCGGCCTTGTTCAATCTTCTTTCAGAGCGAGAGCAAAAGGCACAAGCTTCGTAGGAATTAAAATATTATGGTAAGTCTATGGTATAAGTATCTTTATGTCATATTTCTAATAACTGAGACCTTTATCTTATGATGGATGCAGATACAGAATCTCAGATTTTTTAAACTTCTTCCACTGTTGTCATCGATGTCAAAAGAAGAAATTCGTTTAAAATAACGAAGAAGATTATATGTGGTTAGAAATTTTACCTTAATCAGTATTCAATCATGTGATATGATATTCCTATTGATTTTTTCTTAAGTTTATGGCTGAAAAGACTCTCCTGTGTTTTCATAAGGGAAACCAACCATATATCACGTGAACAGGTTTTGTGCGAATATTTTAGCATTTTCTCATTCATTCAAACGCAGGAGTATATGCAAATTAGCTCATCCAGATCAATTTCCATCCCGTGACGTAACAGCACACAATGTATGGATCGGTTCGTTGAACTCTTGCAGTTTGGACATCACATCTTTGGGCATGGTCGCACAGCACCGCGAAAAGAAAAAAAAAACCTGCTTGCTCTTGGCTCCGGCTGTCTTATTTATGCTTCATCCCATGCACAGGTGAACCGAATGCGTTGGCATGCCCTCCAAAAACTGCCCAAACGCGAAAGGAGAGAACATGGAAAGTGTCCATATTCAAATGGTGAGCTCGGAAATTTGGCACTGCTCTTGATTGGCCTTATGTGCGGGACACACGAGATGTACGGTCCTCGTAGAAAAAAAATAACATTTATTAAAAATTAACCGGTAGAACTTGTTTCGATATGCCCATAATTGTATGACATTCGGCCGAAGGAAGAGACCTGTGTACTGCAGTGGACCTGGAACCGGTCAACGCCGAAACGAAGCTGCGAAGCGATCTGCCTTCCGATACTCTGTTTGATTTGACTGGTCGATAGGGCGCGAACTCTTTTTTCTTTCACGTTTGTGGGAGATAACAGGGCTCGGATCGAATGCAAAGGCGTAGAGGAATTGACGGTAATTTGTTATTCGAGTCCGTTAGGCAAGCAGTTTCTGGTTATCAGAAAAAGGGAACGAACCTGTTTTCCGAAATCGGATTCGTTTTCCTAACTGTTCAACAATACGTTCTTGTAATAACAGTATCGTAAAAATCTAATGAAACCTTCGTAAGGTAACCCTGATTGGGCGAATTGGGAAAGTAAGTCATTTGTAGCACTCGCACGGAGGTCGCCCTTGAAGGGAATCATCACTGTAAACCGGAAAGCCAATCGAAAGCGAGCAGCTCGAAACATGCCGTAAGACGAGAAATGACCTCTGGCGTTACTAAACAGCTTAGTGCGGGTTCACTGCGGGGAGGCGAGGATTCACTATCTAACAAGCTCCTTTTCGTTTGAGTAAAACATCATCGAGCCCGACGACCGGACCGGAGCTATACCGCTAATAAACTTGTAAATTAAAAGCCAATTAATTACCTAAATGGAATTTTGTTTCGCTTTCGCTTGGCACTTCTTGGTTTGTTCGCACCACTAAGACCAGCGAGGAGCGCGAGAGTTACACGCTTGAGTGATGAGCGGCGTGACGTGACAAGGGCGCCCTTTTTCCAAATCGATACGCGCTTGTACTACAAATCGGAATTCAACGAAACAGATCATCGACGAAGCTAAAAACAACGCCGCTTGGCATGCAGAAAGAATTCGATACACGATACGAATCCGGATTGGACTATCGGGAATCGATGTCATTCTTTTGTATGGTTTCAACCACTGCGGCTGTGTGCGCTTGAGTTATGAAGCCGTGGTACAAAAAAAGAAGTAACAGCGCATTCGCCCCATGCCAATCAGTTAATGAATGATGGTCGTAAAAGACATGGGTTTAGTGGTGGAAGAATCAGCAGAATGCCAGTAAAGTGGTCATTAACATTTTCTCCCGGCTCGTCCAAGCCAAGGAGTGATAATCTGTGCGAATCGTCTCTTTATTATTCGAGTTGTTCCAAGTCACTTCCAGCTTCTGGAATTGAGCGGAACGAAAACACAGTTGGTTAAACGGAGAAAATAAACCTGAGCAAACAGTACGTATCAAATACTGATATCGGTACGGTGCTCAAACAAGACCTTAATAATAATAACAATAAAAAACTTGAATTCATTAACGGTTTGTTTGTCAACGAAAAATAGAACATCAGCGGGAAATGACATTCTAAATGGAGGACCGTGTAAGAGGAGAAACTTACTCGGTCGACAAGAATTTGAATCCTACAATACATATGCAGCGTTACGCGTGGTGGATCGACCATTGGCGTAGTCAGGGAGCAACCGCACTTCTACCGAAATCCTCAACGAGTTTATTACATTTAATTTTTTTTACGTAGGACTACGTCTTTGAATCCTAGAAAGTTGGAGCTGTTGAGTGGAATACCTGTAACGATAAATGAAAAGAAAAATTAGTATTTTCCATTTAATTCCAACGACCTATGCTTCATCTTTAGTGTCTCGAGTTATTAGTACGAGACACTGAAGAAGTCTGCACATTGCACACAAAATACGCGTATCTGTCAAGATAAGCATAGGCAGTTGGAATTAAATGGAAAATACTAATATTTCTTCTCATTTCTAGTTACTACGTCTTTGTTATCTAAACTGGGGTACAATTAAGAAAAAACTATTGCGAGCGTCACGAAATGCGGTCAGGTTTTGAGCGTTGATATCTCAATTGTTTCTCCAAACATTTTCTAAATGTTTGCCGCAATCGATAGAAAATATTTCTACGCGTCGACTCCAATAATGAAAATAATTGATTTTTAACATTCAACTATTTAAAATAAGGCAAATATAAGGTCTTATAATGCCGAAATATAAAACTAAATTTACTAAATGCACAGTATTCTCCTATCACAGACTTCAACTTTAAGTAAGGAACGTCTCCTATGCATCAGTGAAAGATATTAAAGGGGGATACCTCGGTTCGCCCCGGTTCGCCTCCTCGTTACCACGAATGCCAGAGTAGACTGGTTACCAACAGCCAATGCCAATCTTTCGGCCTCTTGGAGCCAGGGATGTTTTAAAGTGGAGGAACTCATGTCGCGGAGATAACTGGCGGAATCGGTAAATATGACAGAGGGAGAGTTGTGGGTGGAAGAACAAAAACTGGCGGCTCTCATCAAAGCATCAGAGCATCGACACTAGAGATGGAGCAAGATGCAGGGAGGGAGGAACTGATTCTGGGGACCATTGATTTACAAGATATCTCATACCCGACTTTATCATCGAAAACTGAACCATCGGTGTAAATATGTTGATGATTGAGCTATTTTTCATAAAGGAGTGAATGGAAATAATCTTGTACTCTATGAGTTGGTCTCCAGCTTTAATTTGCCGGAGGAGAGAGAGATCTATTGTGGGGGTTGGTTGGTTAGGGATTGGAACAATTCGGCTGATTTTAACGTAGGACTACGTTTCTCTTTTCTATACCGGATGGCATTCCAAAATTTAAAAAAATGAGTGTTACGCAAAAGTGAAAGGTTTTTCAACGCTTATACCTCTCGTTCAAACTGAACTCATTCATACGCCATTTTATCAGAAAAACACCAATTTTTTACATTGAAATTTTAAAGAAGTTTTATTAGTATAATTAGTTAAATTTTTCAATTCCAAATGACCTACTTTTGCTGCCATACAAATTTGCATATCAACAGGTTGAAAAATTTGTTTTCCCTAACACGGTCGTAGGAAACGGGTAGCAAATGGAAAACGGGTAGCAAATGGGAATAACTTTGCTCTGTTGCCGGTGTCTAATTTTTCAATTGTGGCCCGTCCCCTATTATTGAATTTGCTTCGTTCTGCATTTTCGTGACTCCCTTCTATCTTGACTTTCTTATCAACGCTAGTATATTGTTGCTGGTGCAAGGAATTGGTTCAACGACATTTTTGCCTAACATCCCAATGCGGGGTAGGTCGAAGCACGGACTAAGTCCGCCACTTCAACAGGCAAAAATGTCCGGTTGGAACACGCTCATGTACCACTGTGGCTTGTATAGTTATTCTAGCGATCTATTGTGTGCACTCTGCTAATTGATGCGCACATGGGAGAGGAACTCTCTCCTTTTTTGGGTTTGTTTTGATTCGCAACAACTTCGACCTACCCCGCAGTGGGATGTTAGGCAAAAATGTCGTTGGCTCGAGTACCACTGTACACATGCCCTTTTCGCTCAATTTTCCTAAAAAACATCTGTTATATTTCCAAGCCTGCCGCACACTAGCGGAACTATCAAAAACTTTCTCTTCATATCTTTCATTCTAGCCAAAACCATTAATGTTCACTCTTGGTGCCTCATGGTGATGAGCGAACATCTCTTTCTACATCAAAAATAGATAGTTGTATAATCTATACTATAATATACTTAAATCACCTGGTTCAAAATAGAAAATTACAATTAGCTGTATGATCATTATTTTACATTTTCCATTCATGTTGTAATCATCATTATACGTATCATCCGTGTATAATGCTGGTGTAAGATAAGAAACCATTCAAACTTTAAACAACCATAATTAGCGTATTCTATATATGATAATGATTACACATACAAGAAATTAACAGTGCCGTATAGTATATCCCTTGCTCATTTATTGTATTTATGATATAACGAAGGAAAGATTTGAATTATGGTCACGATAAACAAAAAAACAGGAAACTTTTTAAACAATGCGTAATTTTAATATCACAAAATGTATGATTCATGAAATAATACTGATCATCATAATTTGTAAGAGCGGTTTTATCTGTCTACGTGAAGGGTATGTTGCAATTTAATTATCTAGATTTCACTTTCTAACTGAATTTTAATCCACTTGTGAACAGTATTGTCGACTTTAAAATATACCTTTGATTGTAAATTTTTACGGTTTTTGATTCCGCTGATCTCTTATTATAGTATTTCTAGTATATCCTAGTCACGTAAAGTTCCATAAATCAAGGTGTTTTTGGATTACCTTAGCTCTGGTTTGGAATTACTTTTGCTGGTATTTTTTAATTACATCCCCTCAATTTATATAAATTTTTCACAACGAAAAGCTCTTAATAAAACAAATGTCAACATCAAAAACGGGAAAAGTATTGTTCATTATTGAATTATGATTGTAGCAGTTATCATCATGATTGAAATTCTCATATAATGTTACTATACTGTAACGATTTATCTTTTTATATCGTATTTTTTATTAAATTATGTCATCGTGTATCGTAATGGTTGAAAAAAAATATTTTAAGATATAACCAGAATTGAACGATACCACCTAAAGTAAAACTGTAGAAAAAAACTCACCGGAAAAAAAAACACCGGAAATTTTGTTCGAGAAAAAGTCATTTTTTGTATGGTAACGATACTTAACAACCTATTAGTGTTATGGTAAGATCTTTATTTACCATAACATATATCATCGATACGATACACTTTATCTTCAGTTTATACTTGTTGGAAGATAACTTGAATAATTATGAAACGATAGATGGTATAATACCTTTAAAATACTTGTTTATTCGGGATAATCATCAACCATATGTGTTATGGTATGTTTATAATAATTGAAAAATACGATTATTACTATACACCAACGCGGTCCTACGAGAATCTCGCGGTTATATCCCTGATATAACCCACCTCTATTTTTTTTACCTAGAGGAACTTCCTGACATCTACCCAGACCAAGCCATCGAGTTGGCCACTTTCAGCAATTGTAGCAGAGATGAGACTAGTGATGAAAGCGCCGGAAGCATAGCGAAATGCTTTATTAAACAGTGGGCGTAGCTTTTTACATATCCTACCACCACCTCTGCTATACAGGCCAATACCATAGAACATCTTTGGAACGAGCCAGATATTAATCACTTGCATAAGGATTTTTCTGTGAGGGCAGCGAATCCTGGTTCCTGGCACTTTAATAAGCTGTAATCCACTTCAGGGTCATACAATTTCACGATGAACTTAACACTCATCCCTTTCAATTGAAACACATTATCTTATTTTGACAGCCACTTCTTAGTCATCTTCAGCAAAAAAATCTTCAAACAAACATTTTCGACTAAGTTTTTCATTACTCGGAGTTTATTTTAGCCTTCAGTGTAAAACTAGTATGAAGTAGGACAATTGAAAGTAATGCAGTACTTGTGGATTTATATTCATTTCTGAGGTATTCATTATTTTTGATTATTTTAAAACATTAATCAACCATTTTATGAGATGATAAATGAAATTGCTGATATTTAAGTAGCTTTCACGCGATTCCTGTTGTGTTCACAGCTTCAACGCAAATGTTACCAATGCAATTTCAATAAGTCACTGCAGTATAAAACAGAAGTGCGCTTTCCAGCTCGGGGAGCTTTTCGTCGAGCGAAGTTTCAGCAATGTGTGCATCGTCGAATCACAATCCTACTAGCATCACTGGCACGCATGTTTCGATGTGTTCGTCAACCATTGCTCGGGTGAAGGAGATAAAATCAAAATTTCAACGAAGTTGATTCACGATCGTTCACCACGTCGTTTGAAGCAAGCCTGAATTTCAATTAAAACCGAGTGTCCAGTCAGGGAGGCTGCACTAATTTTAAGAGATAGTTTGGGAATAATAAGGGAACTGTTTAAAGTGATATCGTGGAGTTTGCTGCCCTTTTTCCTATTGACACTTATATGGAGTAGTTGGGATTTTCGGGAGATAAGAGGAAACCATACTGATCAGCCCATTTGGCCATACAGTTCACATCAGACGGTGTGTTTTTCCTGGCCAGGGTCTTATAGCAATGGAAAGTGATGATGGTGATGTCGTCGGCAAAAACAAGAACGTAAACATTGGAAGGGATGATTTTGAACAGGGATTGCAAACGAATCTGAAACAGAGTGAAAGCTATCACTGATCCTTGAGGGATACAGTTTTCTTGAACTCTCAACTCAGATCAGTTATTGCCAATGTTGACCCTGAATCTCTTGTCTCCCAGAAAGCTTTGTACGTAACGACCCATGTGACCTTTGATTCCCCATTCCTCAAGAGACTTGAGAATAGGGAAACGCCACGCACGGCCGTATGCTTTTGAGAGATCAAGAGAGACAACGTTATTATCACACAGTTCTTTTGAAGAGCGTTCGGGGCTAATAGAGGAGACGAATTGTTCCCAGCTATCCTATTTGGCTTTCGTGACTTCGCTTCGAGCTGCTTTCTTAGCAGCTTTATATTCGACATCAGCAGCAGAGTCCTTACGATTTCGCACTATGACCCTTTGAAGAGTCCTCATTTTTTCCAGCGGATTTTGATAGCGGATCTAACTTCAGGAAACCACCAGGGAACAGACTTCCTGCCAGAAACTCCGCTGGTCCTAGGGACAGTTGTTTGAAAAATCCAGCAGGACCAGATGAAGGATTCCTAGTGAAATGGTCAAAAATGTCATTCTAGGACGGCAAATGGTCAAAAATTCCATCTAGGACGGCAAGATATAAAAGGGGGTGCCTGATTCAGAGATATTACAATGGAAAGAGGATCGCTGCCCCAACATTCATCATGAACCATCCAAGATAACCGGGAACCAAGATTTTGTGAACAGATGGAGAGATCAAGCAAGGGCTGAGGATTCACCGGATGATGGTCTTATTCTGGTATGACTTTCATCGTTCAAGAGTGTTAAACCATATTCACCGATTAATTGTTCCACTATAAGTCCTCTTCGATCATTAGACGTACTCCCCCAAAAGGTGGAGTGTCCGTTGTAGTCGCCCATCAAAATAACTGGGGAGGTGATTTTGTCTAGGATCTTGGCTAAATGGGATTGGTGTGAGGGAGAAATGTAGATGGATTCTAGTGTTGCTTTAAATAGGAATTTTAATGGCTATGGTTTATAGAGGGGGATCATATATCGATTCGGTACCATACTGCCGAGGAAAATGTCCCTGCACACGCACGGTCACATGCCAGTATTTTATTTATTGGCAGGAACGAAATACGGTGCTTGTGTGTGTGCGATCTTGTCGGTAGCCATATTTTGGTAAGGTGCAACGTGCAACGGGTGAAATAACCTGCTTCTTCAAAAGACCGAGAAGGTTTTACTTCAAATGCGGACCATTTAAAATCCGTGCTTTTCACGATAACCAATTTAATTTTGAAAGAGTTTGTTTAATTTGAGCTTATGTAACATTACTTTCCAAGTTCTTACCACCTGGTTGACAACGATGGTTAAAACAATTTTAGTTTTTTCTTGGTTGCATATCTTAAGCTTTATGTACAAATGGTTGCCGTCACGAAAAATTGGAACACCGGACGCTAGTAATTTAATCATTTCTTGATTGATTTATTTTTGAGATTTTTACTTTTATCAACCAGCGGTTTTTACTATTGTTATTATATTTATTCAATGGGAGCAACCCGGCGTAGTGGTTAACATCCATACCTCTCACGCCAAAGTCACGAGTTCGAATCTCTTGAGTGACTACGACGGGAGATGAACCAACCCAGGGCTGAAAATCTCGATAATAAAGGAACAAAAAAATATTTACTCAAGTATTTAACATTTTACAAATAAATAAAGGCAATAAAGATGAATATATTTCGCACATATTGCATATTCATCTATCGGTGTTAGAAATTTTTAATGAATCATGCAAGTATCAAGAAATTTCCTATCACAGACAACGGTGTGAATTCTCGAACATAATATTCAGAATTAATATTCTCTGCACATTTCAATTAGTACTGTTAAGAACAGTTACGCCGTTGTGTTAAGGACATACACGATGGAATCCCCTTATGGCAGGAGCGATGGCTTCCTCATCCACACATGCACACTTTGGGTTTACTCAACAAAATATGCCAAATTAATCCATTTACCTGCAGTGAATCATTGCCATACTGCTAATAGGACAGCAGAACACAATATTTAATCAGTTCACACTGTTTATTTCACTGAAAACACTCTGAATTGATCAACTAGTGCTCATTTCCACAGAGCAGGTAATTTTTCGTCTTCCTTGTATACCTTTTTAAAGCCAGGATCTGCCTATTATTTTCTGTCAAAAAAACTATATTTCCACTTCCCGTAGCCACCTGAACGTTATTTACATTTACTGAAAGATTAATTATCATCGCGCTCTTGAAAACAGGGGACGAAAAATCTCTTTAATTAACGAGAATGGTGCAAAATTTCAACAGCCAGTCTCAAAACTGTGCGTTTTGCTTTTTTTCTAATTTTCACTCAGCTGTGCGTAGCGTAGCAGAGCGCAGTGTTGTCAGCAACTGTTTGTGCGAGTGTGCTGGACTGATAAAGTTTTGTTTAACGAAGTTGAAAAGGCCACGTCTTACTAAAAGAAAGTTGTAAGTTATAAGAAAGTTATAAGAAGTGCTGTTGACCCCTTATCGTGGACATTCGAAAACCCGTGGAAAAGTGGTTTTACTTCAGCGTCAACTGATGCTAAATTTCATCGAAATTTAAGTTCCGGAAACGAATCTGTTGACGAATCTTCCGATTTTACAAATGACGTTCCTATAACTGGCCCAAATGATACTGGTTTTGAAAATTCCGCCAGTCATATATAATCAAAATTTGAACGCTCTGGACCCATTCAATATTTAATTTGAAAATAACTTCGGATCAAACAAGCCCAACCTTCAGGTGCAGCCTTCGCTTACTTATTATAGCTCATACCTCTTACTTAAAGTTGCAAGCTCAAATTTCAGACTTGCAATGTAGCATTGAATTAGTGCCTTATGATATTTCTCATTGAAATTTAGAGATTGTCATTGAAAAAGTACATTACAGGGCCTACCATTTGATACTAAGTTAGTACGAGTCAAACGTTTTTAATACATTTTATGTTTCAGCCATCTATTCAAAGGCTCATTCGATAGTTTATGATTGAAATAAGAACTGAACATTAACGTTTAAAATTCTCCAATATTTGTATTCAACTAGATGTATGGCTTAATATTTAGCTTGCTAATTATGCCCCAGACTCCCCCAACGTTTAAAAAGGATTCTTATTTTGAGGCATATGCTTTTTTTTTAATGTGAATATTGTAGGAAATAATTAAATGGATGTACTGTAATCCACAAAGAAAAATTAACATTACTGGCAACCATGACCGTTTTCTTCATGATGCACCAATACTATCATATGATAGCAAAAAAGTGTTTGCACTACTACATGCACGTTGAATACTAAGGATTCAAGGGAGTTTCACCTTAACGATTCGCGTTGTATAGAGTTTTACTTCTAGGAAGAAATAGGTTTTGAGAAACTTTTCTATTGATGAAGTTTGCCAGAAGCAGATAATTTCTCATCTCCATGTGAAGCTCTAGGAGTGGACGGTAATTTATTGCTAGAACGAATATAAATGAAGATAAAGTGTATTGATAGTTCCGTATAGGGAAACGGCAGGTTTTGAAATTGAAAGATACAAGTTTGAAAACGAGCGGAGGTCATTGAAGGTTAGTATCTGATCAGGCACATAGCCCTTTACCATACTACCCAATGCAGGGTTGGCAAGGGGGAGGATACCCCTTTGACTGGTAAAAGGTTATGCAACCGATCGGGCCCTTATACTACCTATTGCTTTTATCTGGTTCTAGCGATTTGTCCCTCTTCCAATACTGCCTAACATGGGTGAGAAATTATCTCCTGTTGTTGGGTTTATTTTAAGCATGCACCGACTTTTTCACACATTTGTTCTTCTCGTCATACTATTACTTATAGATCTTTTATATTATTTTATTATTAGGACCATACCCACACTATTTTGTTCAGTCTACGCCTTACGGCAAGGATCGAATGAAAATTTGAAAATAGAAAAAACATTAACATTTCTTTCGAGATTTTTATTTCAATATGTTGGAGATTTTGGCAACTGTTAAGTTAATGTTCAAAAATATCATTAATAATTGACTTTGAATTCCCAAACAGACATTCAACAATCTATAACGCGATAAGGATAATGATCTCCAGCACAGCCGCCATACCAACATTTAAACCCATTCGATAGGATGACCGCTAAAAGATATCTAAGGAGTAAAACATAGAAATTTCTAACATACTTACTTATCTATGCCGACCCAACGTCCAATTAGAGTAGCACCAACGTTGCAATAATGCTCTACGAACCAAACGAAACTAATCTTACATGTTGCACCAGACCAGATGCATCAAACGGTTTATCATAGTCTACATCAACCGATCGTGTGTTAAAGCCCGATTCAAAGTAAATTTGGACGCATTCAAGTGATCATAACTCAAGAATTAAACAACATACACGGTTAATCAAAACGCCCAACACAAGGGTATTTATATATAAAAAATTATTGCAATTCACCGTTTCGAACAAATTGTCGCATTTTACTTGTGATCAATGCCATCATGATCTGAACAGTCGCTGGTGACACTGTACCGGTGAACTTATTCCACTTTAAACTGCATTTGTTGTGCATTTGTCACTCCATTACCGCATCCTCGAAGTTTTCGCTTGACAATTGCCCAATATTTTTCGATCGGTTTGAACTCAGGGCAATTCGGATGACTAATCTCTATGGCGACGAAATTAACATTGTTTGCAGCACACTACTCTAGTACCTCCTTAGAGTAGTGGCAGCTGGTTAGATCCGGCCAAAACATAACGTTGGTCTTGTGTTGCCGAATAAAGGCTAAAGGGCGATACGGTCAAAATTTGGTCAATATCAACTTGACGTATTTCTTTCAATTTTGCATTTAAAAAACCTGAACACCCCTCATTTTGAAGGTGTGTGTGTGTAGAATGTTGCTCCTATTTTGATTTTGGAATTCACTCTTCAGTTGTCAAAATGCCGTCCAAGCAAGAAGAGCAGCGTATCAAAATTTTGCTCGCACATCGCGAAAATCCGAGCTACTCGCACGCAAAGTTGGCAAAATCGCTAAAAGTTGCCAAATCAACCGTTACAAATGTAATTAAAGTGTTTGGGGAACGTTTGTCGACAGCCAGGAAGTCTGGATCGGGGGGAAATCGAAAACCGGAAGCCGCTGAGACGACAAAGAGAGTTGCCGGTAGTTTCAAGCGAAACCCTAACCTATCTCTCCGAGATGCCGCAAATAAGCTGGGTGTATCGTCTACAACCGTGAATCGAGCCAAAAAACGAGCCGGACTATCGACTTACAAGAAAGTAGTGACTCCAAATCGCGATGATAAACAAAATACGACGGCCAAAGCGCGATCCCGGAGGCTGTACACGACGATGCTGACGAAGTTTGACTGCGTGGTAATGGACGACGAAACCTACGTCAAAGCCGACTACAAGCAGCTTCCGGGACAGGAGTTTTATACGGCAAAAGGAAGGGGAAAGGTAGCAGATATTTTCAAGCACACGAAACTGCCAAAGTTCGCAAAGAAATATCTGGTTTGGCAAGCCATCTGTACCTGTGGCTTGAAAAGCAGCATTTTCATAGCTTCCGGGACTGTCAACCAAGAAATTTACGTGAAAGAGTGTTTGAATAAACGTCTGCTGCCTTTCCTGAAGAAACACGGTTGTTCCGTACTGTTTTGGCCGGATTTGGCATCTTGCCATTACGGTAAAAAGGCCATGGAGTGGTACGCCGCCAACAACCCTCCCAACACGCCAGAGCTCCGCCCAATTGAGAAATACTGGGCTATTGTCAAGCGGAACCTAAAGAAGACCAAAAAAACTGCTAAGGACGAGCAGCAGTTCAAGGCAAACTGGCTTTCTGCGGCGAAGAAGGTGGACAAGGTGGCTGTACAAAATCTGATGGCAGGGGCCAAGCGTAAGGCCCGGCAATTCGGATTTGGAAAAGCGGAAGCCTAACTGAATATATTTCCTGAATTTTATACTAATTGAACTTGAAAAAGAAATTTAATTTGATTTTTTAAATAAACGATTTCACCGATTTACACGCGTTTTCCCTTGACCAAATTTTGACCGTATCACCCTTTAAAATCCTCTTTTTCAGAAACTTTTTAATGTAAACCTTCGACGTCATTGTGTGAGATGGGATGAAAACCTAGGTTTTATGGCCACATCTGCAGATGCCTTGCCAAATCATTAGTTTCCGAGCAAACTTATAAGCAAAAACAAATTTATACCTGTAGGGACATCCCCACGACCAGTGGCCAAGTAAAATTCTCGTCCGTGGATTTGTTTGTAATCCATTTTGACATATGTTTCGTCATCCATTTAAATACAGCCATTAAATTTCGTCAAAACTCGTTCGTATAGTAATCGTGCTCGCTTTTTGGCCACTAAATTTAGTTTCAGGGAGCGATTCGGATGTTTACTGGCACAAAAAGACTTATATACTTCTCTTGAAAGGATATTCCGCACGGTGGAAAAGTTGGAATCGTATTTCTTTGCCAATTCACGTATGGAGACACCTGGGTTGCGTACCTCAACTCCTTTCTCCTCTGCTCTTTGTCCCAACTGCCACTTTTATGATGCGCTGTGCTCTATCCACGCTCAGAGTATCCTTGTAACGTTTTGATCACAAGTCACACCGTTGAATTGGGAAACTTTAACACGTTTGATATTTTTCAGGCAGACCACGAAGGATTCCGTAGATGTTTGTGCACAATTAATTTTCTTTTCTCAAGTTCAATGATCCGTAATTTCGAGATGCATCGATCTATCAGGAATTTTCACCAATTTCTTTGTCAATGAAACATCAACAAATGACTGTCAAACGTTTTTTGTTCCAACCACCAGGGACGCGATGGTGTATTAAACTATGCGTCCAGATTTACTTGGCGTCAAGCTTTATACAGAACCCCACTGATTTTCGGCAAGGCTTCGCTTCATCCAATCGATCGAAGTTGCCTCTATTCTAATACAGGAACATTTAAAATAATAATAATCTTTTGTGATAAAAACCAACGATTCGATTGGTGCTCAGTTTGCTTCGAAAAACGGCTGTGAACGGTTGTGTCGATACGTTGTTGCGCACTATTTTGATATCGGGTATAGCAGTTAGCTATTGTTTCGATTGGCTATTGTTCGGTGGTGCGAGTGATTGCATAATAGGGTGGATCACACCTGACCCACGGTGATGCGAGACAAAACCGGCAGACAAAAGGTAAGTGGTATTAATTGGTTTTGATGTAGTGTGGTGTTTTAACCCATTCTTTTTGGATGTATCTCAAGCTTCGCATTTGTGCGTATTTATAAGTTTCAGCTCACCAAACTTACGCTGTATGGAAACCATGTTGTTGCTGATTGTTGCTGAAGTTCGGGTTTTTTAACTAATATCATTTTGATACCTAGCTGAAGCTACCGATTTATAGTCTTCCATGGTGAAATATCATGCTCATATGATTATTTAACAAAGTTTTTTTTGTATTTCCCATAATGTGTTAATAATATATTATTGCATTTAAATTTACATTATCAATCGAAGTCACTTCAGAACACATGAGATCCACTACAAATGGTTATTGCAATGCATGGAAACGGAACAGCACATCGAAAATTTAGATATACTTTTCCTTATATGTCATTCAATGTTGAACGATATTTCCTATCCTTTTTTCTTTCTCTTACGATTAGGAAGTATCTGGTGCCTTGACTACAAGAAGCTGAAACTGAATCTGCGTTACACTTTTGCACTTATTACTGAATTAATTTTTAAATTTTAGCAAACGCAAATAAACTTTCTACCAAATATGAGCTACCCTGAATCATGCAGCGCATTGCTTAATCATTACTGTTGTTATCATTTGGTTTTTTATTATTATTGTACTAATTTCACTTTAGATAATTTATATAATCTTGTATGTCCAATTATCCTTTAATTTCTTCTAAATGTTTCCTCTTATTTAGATGGATATAGTGCCTTCAAAACATGAGGCTTCAACTGAATCTGCGGCAAACATATTTATTACTGAAAATTAGGTTTACTTGTTGCTTTATTATTATTCTTCACAGCCTCGACAGTGAAAGTTACAATTTTAAATATTTTTAGTAAACAGCATTGACCAGCAATTTGATAGTAACTATTAACACAGATTGCTTCTGATTGTATTATGTTTGAAGTTTCTGACAGCAACTGTTACATGTTATTGCTCCCTAGAACCAGCAGAAAGGAAAATAAAACACGCAAGGTACACGATTTCAGATTCATTATCCAGAACAGGCTACTCATTTTGTCGTATCAAACTACATACAGTTTATATATACTTACTTCCTTTACATATTCCATATTTGATATATTTAATTTACCGTATTATATTTCATTGATTTTAAACATTTAAATACTGGGATGGAAGGGTGCATCAGGGCATCATTGAAGTTGCAATTGGACAATGGAGTGGATGGCCAACCGGAGTCAAGGAGGGATGTAGTCTATCATTTATGATTGGTACATTCGACTCCAACAGTTGTAATGAATTTGACGCGCCTTTCTCAAACAAACCATCTAGTGGAAAGCTTAACTGAATTGCGTATTTTGTTATTCGTTTTATTGGATCATACTGCTGGAAGGAGATTCTCTTATTCCCGCAGGTTTCGCGTAAGTGTCTCTGCTTACGGGCCTGCCCAACCCTTTTTGGCCCTTCATACAGCAGTTTGTTGAATCTAGAACGGTAACAAAGCATGATCTTTCTGTTAAGTGGAACCGCATGCAGGGCAAGACCCACGCTACGATGGTGGCTTCCTACATACATACATACATACATACAAAACCAACGATTCGATTGGTGCACACTAGTACAACAAAATTGAAAAGACAGGTGATTTAATCGATGGGTTCAACCCTTGATCCATAACCCACATAACATCCATTCTCGTTCATTCTCTGACGGACAGAAGCATAGGATATTACTTTCTCAAGGCTTTCTATGATGGTTCTAGTTCCGGTCCGGTTTTCTTCATAGTTATTCCGCACCCTTCGTAATAACTAGCCTGTTGCGCATAATTTCCTATAGAGCTCTCGCACTCCATCACAAAAACGCACACACCCAAACACGCACAAAGCTATCCCTCCCCTCGGACCAGTAAAGGAAGCTCATTGCAGAGTGCCCCGGGTGCTGACTGGGGAGCGGCGGCCTTATCATTTGTTCTAGATCTCCTAAGCCGCAACCAGACCCATCAAGCATATCGCACTGGACAACATCGCACAAAAAAGGTGTACACACACACACACACACACACCCGCACACAATCGTGAACGAAACCGCGAGCCAAATATTGCACGCCATATAAAACGCTAATGGGTTTTTGGGGGTGCTGCTCCCGATGCTTGGCTATGAATTATTTCACTACCCTACTGTGAACCCCGCCGTGACCTCTTCCCTCTTTCCACGATCTTCACGCAGTCAGTGGTCGGTCGTCTTGCTGTCTGAAGGCCAACGCAAGAGCCATATAATTACCGGGCGATAATCCGTCTTCTGTTTCATTCGATGGTGTGGTGAAAATGAAAGAAAAAAAAAGGAACTACTGGAAAGTGACCGAATGATGGTATCATAAGTGGCGCAATCTTAATATGTTAAAGCGATGGTCAAGCAGGTTGAGGAACTGCAAAATTAGGTTAATATTCTACAGTAATTAGTTCCGGTAGATAGTCCGATATCCGGGAATTGATATATCGGATCGTTCGCTTAATTTTGGGCAGAATAATGAAATTCAGACAAGCTATGTCTATGCAATTTAAAACTAATCAATAAAATAGTTGAAGTTAGTTCGGAGACTGTTAACAAGTACGGCTGAAGAATACATCATGCATTACATTACATTACGCAAATAAATACATCATTATAGTCAAATCACTTAATCGTTAATCACAAATAACTTTTAATGGATGGAAACAAGAATATTTTATCTTAGGCTAAGTTTTTCCCTTAATTTTTTTCCATCTTTCTATTGAATAAGATGAGTTACAATGTTACCTTATATAACAACTTTTGACAATTAATAACATTAAAAATCAACATTTTTCACAGCGCAAAATTGGTTTTAATTAAAAATTTCAATGAAATAAACCATGACCAATGTTATTCGTAACACACTTAAGAACATGCACAACAAATAATTTTCCGCCATTACCTATAAAGAATAATAAAAGTGCTAATCCTCAAGCTTTCCAATGAACTAATCGAAGTTAATAATATATTTTCTTTACCATCGGTATCCAGATGTTGCTCTTTGCAGGCTCAAACTCTAACTGAGATTTACTGTTATTCTCTGATGTTATAGAACGGATCGACGGTTCGGTATACAGGCTAGCTATTCACATTTGACCACAGCGTGTGAATCTAAGTCCGATCGAGAATTGATAGCTTTTCCGGACATCGTGGCATTTATCTTAGGCATGTTTAATATTCCTACAAGACCCTAAACCTTTGTTTCTACTTTTCTTCAGTGGAACTGCATTATTCTGGTGCTCAAACTAGACTCGTTCAAATATTAAGTTCTCAATTTCGATTTATGTATACATGAACTTTATGTCACATGAACTCAACTTCTACGATTTTAACATTATACGCCTGGATAGAGACGATTCATATGGAGGAGTGCTTTAAAGGTTCAAAAAGTGTTACCCTTTCTTCAAAATATCTCTTCCAGCTCTACACGGTGTTCAATAAGTTCGGATACACTTTCAAAATTTGTTAAAAAAATGAAAACATGTTTTTTTATTTTTTGGATTTATGTTATTGAAAGCTATGTTTACAAGGAACGTTTACAACATTTCTCTTGGAATGACCCCCTTTGTACTCCTTAACGAGCTTCAAACGTTTCTCGAACGCGTCGCAGGCAGCACGCACGGACTGCATGGGCATTTCGTCCCAGATTTTGAGAATTACCGTCTTGAAATGATCCAAAGTGCTGACCTTGTATTCGTTCAGCTTCGCCATCATATAGGACCAAACAAAAAGTCGAGAGGATTCAAGTCCGGGGAGCTGGGAGGCCACAAAGTTTTGTCCAGAAAGTCGGTTAAATTGTCCCGACACCAGGCTTGAACCACATTTGCCGTATGGGCTGGTGCACCGTCCTGCTGGAACACGTAGTGCTCATCGCCGTAGAGGCTTCGGAGACTGGGGGCAACAACCTTTTCCAAAACCTCAGTTTTGTAGTACGCCGCGTTGATTTTGACGTTTTTTTCAATAAACACCAAGGGTAGCTTACCACGTTTGCATACTGCCCCCAAACCATCACCGACGCGGCACTTTGGAACCGAGGGATGTTTATATTGGATTCAGGAATGCTGTCCCTCGATGGCGCCCACACCCGGTCATTTTGCACATTGTGCGGCTGCTGCAGCACGAACAGTTTCTCGTCCGAAAAAACAAACTCCTGACCAGTGTGCCGAGGAGGATCCTCTTAGCTCGATCCAACCGCTTTTTGCTGGTAGCCTCCGAAACGCCATGGACCTTACGTTTTTTGTAAGGCCTGAAACCAAGGTCCTGGTGAGTATGGTGTGAGCGGTTCCAATGGAAACGTTGAGATCTGCAGCCGTTTTCCGGATTGAGCGGTTCTTTTAGCGCCGAATTCGCTCCCTCACGATCTTGATGACCCGTGGCGTCCTCGCTGAACGCGGCCGACCGGATCTCGCACGGTCATTGGTCGAGGACGTCTCCCGGTATCGCCTGATGGTCGTGTAGACAAAGTTCCGCTTGACCCCATGCGATTTCAGCAGCCGGAATATATCGCCGGGTCGCTCACCGTTCAAAAAACGCTTAATTACGAAGTCCCGATACTCTTTCATCGCGCGTAACAAACGAACAACAACTAACAGAATGTCAACACCGCGCACATTCGGTAGCGTATGAATGAAGCTAAAGCTGACACCAATACCAATGCAGAATATGTACATGGCGCATACCTACGCAATGATGAAAACTTGTATTCGAACTTATTGAACACCGTGTAGGCGTCAAAATCGTCCCTTGTCAAGTATATAACTGCAAAGTGTAAAGACGTTCCTCCCAGAACTTCCATTGGCCGTAATCAACTCTGGAATTAGTTTCTATTCTACCGTCCCCGGTATTGATTTTGGGTGACATGAATACTCATGGTACTGGGTGGGGGGACCTTTACGATGACGATTTCAATTTGTCAATTTTGAACTCTGGTGAAGCGACGTGTATTCCCAAACCTCCTGCTCAAGAAAGCAGACTTGAGATAACGTCTGTTCAAGACCGCTTTCATTAAACCGTCTGTGGAAAGTCCTCAATGATTCCCATATTCCCAATGATCCCCATCATTTCAATTAAGTTCAAACTTCAGAACCATCCAGAGTTCCATTCGACCGCACAAGGAACATCGATTGGCAAAAATATGCATAGGCGGTAACAATCGGTACTGAATCCATCGGAACATTTCCACCGTTAGAGGAATGTCGATTCCTTGCCAAAAATCTGACGCCTTCAAAGCTTTTCGCCAACTAACAATTTAAGTTTTATTCCAGCCGTATAGCACTCCTCCCGGCTTTGTAGATAAAACTACATCCAAAACTGTTTTGTCTACCAACACCTCCTCTATGCTTTTTTAGAAGTGAAACTTGCACAAAGTGGCCCACTCTAGAGACGGTTGTGAAAATAAGTTAATAAAACCTTTATATGACAATACAGATTTTGAAAATGTTCTAGTAAAAGATGTTATGACCACTTGAGAACCTCCATACAACCTATTGGCTGCCTTGAAAACAAGCAAACGACCAAATGACCATAGCTGTCAAACTTCACTGTGATATCGTGGTTGTTGTGTTAAATTTGGTTTGATAGCAAATTATCAATAACAAATTGAGTATTTACACTGTATCATGCTCCAAATCATATGCACGTTTATTTTTATGGTGAATATTTGCACGATAAGAGCTGAAAATTAAAGCGTCTCAGAAGTTATGTTAGTTCACAACAACAAAAACAGAATTTAAAAAAAAAATCGGTAAACGAATCATGAATTTACTGCAAATTGGTGGAATTCAATAAGGTTATCCAAAAGAATGCCCACATCGGTTTGCGATTACAGTTCATTTGCATAACATTTGAAACTCGGTGCATTTATTTTTCCACATTTCAATTACTTCTTACATTTCAAAATGGCGATTGGAAGAAATCATAATTTTCTGCAGGCAAATCATTTGAAGGCAAATTCTGCGCAATGACTACACAGAAAAAAATAATTAATTTTAACAAGCGCGTAAAATTTCCCCTCGTGTAATTCAAAGCCAAATGAGTGTAAACAACGATGCAATCTTTCATACAACAGGCTCGATTTAGGCGTTATCTGGTTTAATTTTACATGCAATATCCCATTATTTTTTGCCAAATCTAGCGTTCCCTTTATGTGCATTAGATAACGCAGAAAATTCAGTGTTTCTTTTTATCTGTGTACTATAAAACTATTTGGTCATTTGGTGACTTCTCTCAATGCCAATTTGTCATTTAATGCATTTACTGGAGGCAAAATGGATTAAAAAAGCCTTTTCAATTGACCATTATAAGATAAAATGAATGAGTCTTAAAACGGCATTTCAAAACAGCATTTTACAAGTTCATAAAGTCGAAATAAAACCCTGGATAGTTTTAAAATCGTTTATGTACGTTTATGTATCGGGGGTTTATGTTTTTGGGTACAAAGTGACCTTGGCTTCGTAGCACTACAGAACAACATTTGAATAGTGGCATGAAGCTAGATCCGGCCAGAAGCAGACGCTTCTGTCCGATGGCCACAAAGGGCGCACTCTGTTTACCACATGAGAAAATCGCTTGCCTTATCATGAATTTCTTGTCAAACTTTGAAAGTATCTAATTTCTCACTTCCTCCGGAATATCAAATTTGTGCTGGGTGGTGACCCGCCGGAAGTCCGTCTTGACGTCAGTCTCATCAGCATCTGAGTGTACAGTTTCCGGGCCCGTGACTTTCCCACCGTATTTTGTCGTTTGTCACGACTTGGAGCTTTCTGCGTTTTGAACGTATGCAATCCCTCCCGGTCCTTGGATCTATGAACGAAAGACTTGGATAGATTCAACTTTTTGGTCACATCCCTGACCAAAGCATTGGGATTACCGCTTGAACGCTTTCACGACACGCTTGTGATCCTGATCACTGATAGAACATTCATTCCGTCCGCATTTCTCCTTCCGTCCGATGCTCAAAGTTTCGTAGTAACGTTCAATCACACGACTCACCGTTTACTGCACGATTCCGAGTTGTTTTCCGATGTCCCAATAAGAGAGTGGAGGATTTTCCAAATGCTTGCGCAAAATCAATTCGTGACGTTGCTTTTCTGGTGACGCCATTCTTTCCAGTTTTCGAAAAACTGACAGCGACAAAAATTCAACGACAAAACACACTCTTAACTACTTCTACTCAAATTATCAAGGCAAACTACCCAATGGATAATTTTCCAAGGCGTTTTTTTCAGTGATGAAATATGATGTGGGACACATTCACATGGCGCATGGCGGTTGACAGATGAAAAGCCGAGGCTCGGCTTACAGTGTGTCTCACAATAGGTGTCAATTTTTCTCAGTCTTTGTTTATTTCAGCTGGGTAATTTTAACAGCGGAATTGATTATACCTATTTTGAGTATATTCTTTTGACAGCTTAAGGGGCGATACAGTCAAAATTTGGTCAATATCAACTTGACGTATTTCTTTCAATTTTGCATTTAAAAAACCTGAACACCCCTCATTTTGAAGGTGTGTGTGTGTAGAATGTTGCTCCTATTTTGATTTTGGAATTCACTCTTCAGTTGTCAAAATGCCGTCCAAGCAAGAAGAGCAGCGTATCAAAATTTTGCTCAAAATCAAAATCCGAACTACTCGCACGCAAAGTTGGCAAAATCGCTAAAAGTTGCCAAATCAACCGTTACAAATGTAATTAAAGTGTTTGGGGAACGTTTGTCGACAGCCAGGAAGTCTGGATCGGGGGGAAATCGAAAACCGGAAGCCGCTGAGACGACAAAGAGAGTTGCCGGTAGTTTCAAGCGAAACCCTAACCTATCTCTCCGAGATGCCGCAAATAAGCTGGGTGTATCGTCTACAACCGTGCATCGAGCCAAAAAACGAGCCGGACTATCGACTTACAAGAAGGTAGTGACTCCAAATCGCGATGATAAACAAAATACGACGGCCAAAGCGCGATCCCGGAGGCTGTACACGACGATGCTGACGAAGTTTGACTGCGTGGTAATGGACGACGAAACCTACGTCAAAGCCGACTACAAGCAGCTTCCGGGACAGGAGTTTTATACGGCAAAAGGAAGGGGAAAGGTAGCAGATATTTTCAAGCACACGAAACTGTCAAAGTTCGCAAAGAAATAGGGATTGTATGCGTATAATGGACCCTGTGCGTATAATGGACCCCCTGGCATATTATTGTAATTATTTCGTTATTTTCGTATTTCACCTAAGCAATTTCAGTTAAAACACATAGTATCAACACTAAAACAAACGTTAGAATATGATTCTTCACAATTGTTACACATAAAACATCATTATTAATTATGTTTACCTGATCACTGCATGGTACAGTGATTTGTAAGTATCTTCGTTACAGGAGAGAAAAAAGCATTTGATCATATAAATCAATTGTAGATTTTAAAAATGCATTTTCGAAACATTAATACGTAGTACTTATATTAAATTTTACAATGCAGTAATAAAAGCTATGAAAAATCGGACAAATTGTCTAAATTTTGAGGGTCCATTATAGGACTAATTGGAAGTGCTATGTTGCCTATTTGGCAACCCTTCATTTCAGTTTTTAAACAAACCGAACTTATTGTTTGCACACCGTCTAAAATGAAAATGGTTGATTAGGAAAAACTAATAAATGTAAGCATACTTACACGGAATCTGAAGTATCGGACACATAGATATTTTCATAACTTTTCTATCATTGTTCGGGGATGAATATATTTTGAGCATCTCTCTCTCTCTCTCTCTCTCTCTCTCTCTCTTTTCGTTCCACTTATTTATTTTGCATTAATTTATCTGGACTACCGTGAAACGCAAAACTGTATTAGGTATAGTGCCATACCATTGGGCATGGACATTATGCGTTTAGTTTCATTTAAGGTCCCCTTTAGTTGATAAAAAAAAAAACACTTTACGCTCTCCCGGTTATACGGCATTTTATTTCTTTATAACCAATAATATATAACTGTAGCATACTTTAAATCACTATGAATCATAAGTTACACTAAATCACCAATTTCACTCTGGATTCACGAAATGTCCCTGCACCAACAACTTATAGGAATTTTACTGACACCATATGAGGGAAACTAATCGTGTAGTTTGTTCTCCATCATATTTAAGGGTGGTATTTACCCAACCATAAACTAGGACCATTTTTACCAAACATTCAGGTTATTTCAACCTAAGATCACAGTTTGAATCAGCCAAACAGAACTGTGTATAGCAATTAAATTTTTGGTTAAAACAAACATTTTTAGGGTTGAAAATAAGCAGATTTGCAGTTCCAATTAACTAACATTAAATTTAAAACAATGTTATTATCTGAGTAGAATTCACTTAAAAAAGCGGTTTGCTTCAACTACAATCGCGAGTTTGAAGCAAACAAACATCAACTTCATCTCAAGCAGAGCCAGACTTTACATTTCAACCATAGTGTTGGTTATTTCAAACAAGACTCATTTCTCTCCGTGAAGGAAGGTGGCCATAATATACATGTCCAAAATATATGCGCTACCCTATTTTTCTACGAGATAACAAATTGGTTTAGCAACGTCAGGTTAATCATTATAATCAAATTAGTTGACATGCGCATTATAGACCCGTGTCCAAAATAAGCAAATGGGTCCAAAAAAGGCACATTATGATCAGCGCAATTATCGATGTTTACCAGGAAAACCTAGCCTCAAAAATAGAGTTTAATATAATTTTGTGTAAATGACTAGTTATTTTCATCAAATGTGGGATTGTTGTATAAATAGTTAATAAAATTCTTATGAAATTCATCGAAAATGTTCAAAGCTCCTACTAAGGGGTCCATTACTAGCATATCAACCCTATCTGGTTTGGCAAGCCATCTGTACCTGTGGCTTGAAAAGCAGCATTTTCATAGCTTCCGGGACTGTCAACCAAGAAATTTACGTGAAAGAGTGTTTGAATAAACGTCTGCTGCCTTTCCTGAAGAAACACGGTTGTTCCGTACTGTTTTGGCCGGATTTGGCATCTTGCCATTACGGTAAAAAGGCCATGGAGTGGTACGCCGCCAACAACGTGCAGGTGGTTCCCAAGGACAAGAACCCTCCCAACACGCCAGAGCTCCGCCCAATTGAGAAATACTGGGCTATTGTCCAAGTGGAACCTAAAGAAGACCAAAAAACTGCTAAGGACGAGCAGCAGTTCAAGGCAAACTGGATTTCTGCGGCGAAGAAGGTGGACAAGGTGGCTGTACAAAATCTGATGGCAGGGGTCAAGCGTAAGGCCCGGCAATTCGGATTTGGAAAAGCGGAAGCCTAACTGAATATTTTTCCTGAATTTTATACTAATTGAACTTGAAAAAAAAATTTAATTTGATTTTTTAAATAAACGATTTCACCGATTTACACGCGTTTTCCCTTGACCAAATTTTGACCGTATCACCCTTTAATTCAACAAAACCGATTGTTTATTTCACAATAATAGATTTGCATCTACATTAAAAACAGTTGATTAAGATGTTAATCCTTCTTTTCGTAAAGTTCTCGAACTTTCTGTGGTACACCCGCCATTAAGTTCCGTACGGTATCCTCAGATACGCCCGCTGTGACGACTCTCCATCTTCTCTTGAAATCATTTGCTATCTTCTTAGTTTCGAAGAGTTTCCGCTCAGCTGAAGCCCATTGCTTATGACGTTCCGAACAGTTTGGTGATTTGGCTGTTTTTGGCACGTATTTGACCACTTCTACCTTATACCATTCCAGGATGGATTTCACATAGTGATAAGAGGCCGCTTTTGCAGACATTCTTTCTCGTACACATCCTTCTTGATAGGGCCGGTAGAGACGAAACTTTTAGATTTTCGACCACAACTAGATATGGCCTTGGAAGATGTTTAAAGTCTTGAAATGAAAATGTTTGCAAAAAATTAGTGTAAAGTTCCTTCGCACGACTTTTTGCAGTGAAATTTTGGTTGTCCTCACGGTTGGGCACCTCGTTCACTTCGTACACCTTCAGTTCTTGCCTGTGCCTCACTTTTTGTATGTATGATTTTGACTTTCCAACTTTGCGAGCCACATTTTGCACAGAAAGATTTGGATCCAAAATGCCCATTCCTAGATTCGACGCCATTATACTGACTGTAACAAGAATGTAAACATGTACCACGAAATAATGTATAGAGTTTCAGCTGTCATATAAATGAAGCGTTGCAGCGATCCGTGAAATAATTCAAAATCTACACTGAAAGAAAAGTGTTCAAAATTTAACGTGGACAGGCTTTATTCCAAGATCTATAGAGCCAAACTATAGTCGAATTGTAGCCAGATTTTATTTGTTGCGTTTATTTATTTATTTACTTCGTATAATAAACATGCAAAATCAATTTTCCAATAGTTTGTTATTGAATGTAGGATAGGTTTGAATTAATGGAGGAAAATTTTGCCCTTAGTTTTGCTTTGATAATGCTGTGGAGTATTAAGAAACATTCCTTAATAGTCTATTTTCCCAAGAAACTGGTTTCCTTTAAATGTTAGGAACAGAATTTCAGAGCGATTTTAGACCTGAATTTCCAAAAATTGAGTACAATATTCTCGAAACATGATTTTCATTCTCACGAAAACATTTCTTTCGAATCTACAGTTTGCTTGGATAACAAAAGAATTATCTGTTGAATGACACTAAAATGAATTGCGTTGGATGGGTGGCAAGCGATAAATCGAACCAAGTTTTATGAAATACACCCAAAGGCAGATGCTGACTGTCATATTTTCATTCAAGTTTCAGAATGCCCTAGCCGGACTGAACCGGATTCCCATCAAGCTAGTTTGAATCTCACCAGTCTCGAAGAAACAGACCTCCACAGGCGACCTCATAGGCTCACATTCTCGCTCATCCGGTTATCTAACATCGCACAACGATTTGGATGACCTTCGCGAGCGCTCGTGCCACACCGCTGCTGCCGTCTTTTCTCTTTGTTTTGACTCCTAAGCCACTACGCACACTTCCACCCAAAACATTTCCGCGCCCTACCCAACCTAGGCATTTGCAAAAGCTGTACCACGAGCGATGAACTTCAGGTGAATCGTCGAGTGAATCGTCGAGTCGTTCCTCTTGATGACACCGTGGAATGCAGTGCGAGTGGCTAATACTTTGTAGCCAGCAGTTTACATTTTGGATGATACGACCACAACAGGTGCCCCGAAGAATGCAACCTGCGATGGGAGGCAACAAAAAAAATTGCCCAGCTATCTGCTAGGACAAACGTGGTGACGGACTTAATCATTTGGTGGCACTTTCTAAAATGAACGTGACCACCGGATTGTTGACATAAGGAGGCGGACCCTGCTTACGGAATAGCATAATCTCTCTTAAAACAACATCGGCGCGATGGTAATTGAATTAATGGAAGAGAAAGGTATTTCTTGCCGTTAGTAAAATTGATAAATTATGCTTCATACTCAAGGTGAAAAACAATTATGTTGAAATTAATCACCAGACGTGTGTGTGCTTGCAGCACGTTTGAACGTTTTCTGCAGTACCACATCGCCTAGTGCCGATCGATATCCACTCAAACAACAACGTCCAGTTCAGTTTGTAACCTCTCACCACTAACCCTTTCGGCTGACAGTGCAAAGTATGGTCATCGATTCAATATCAACACCGGAAGTCCTGTCAATGAATGCTACCCTTTGCCTGCCGGCTATTCGCATGAAAGGTGTGAAGATTTCTAACGATATTCAAATGAGCAGTCGTCCTTCATTGCCAAAATTCAACGACGGTTGGTCATTTTATTGACAGGGTGTGACAGGGAATTTGCTGGTGCATACAATACTGTCACTTGCTGGTGGGCCACTGCTAAAAGGGAACGGGAATCGAATGTGCGAAACGAAAGGCGCATGTGTCGAACCTCTAGACCGAAAGCAGTAGCATGTAAGCATATGTATTTATACGAACATGCAGGCACAAACCGTCGTCGCCATCAGGCCATCGGCAATCAGCCGTCCGAGCCGGTAGCAGCTCCGGCAATATGACCACGACACGGCATTGAACTGGGCATTTCACGACCAAAACGCGCTGCTGGCTGCTGCCGTTTGTTCACCTTAGGCACATTCGTACATATAGCTAGAGATCTATACCGACCGACCTACCTAGGTATGTCCTTTTGAAGAAAAGTGTTTTTGTCGGGTTTCGCTTTGAGCCACCTTTCTGCATTGATGCAGTTGATGCAAGGAAAAAAAAGTGGAACCCAGTTTAAACGGGTGCATCGTTTATACTAACTGCAGTAGCAATCAATTTTCGGAAGAATGGCATTTTTGCAGCATGGCGACATGTGTGTAACTTGGACATTCTAGACGTAAGGCAACATTTGGGACTTGGGAGGTGTGGATTGAGGGTGGTAGGAAATGCTGAAACTGTATTTCTAAGCATTCTACTGTATGGTGATCGATGATGCAGGACACTAAGCACTTTAACTAAACTGGTTTCAATGGATGGAATGGGAATTATTTGGCGTTCCGAAGTAGCCTTTCGTTACCTAGTTATGAAAGGAATGTAAGACTCCAATTCATTTGTGTTTTAAACGTTATGTGTTCAACAGGGAACAAAGTTGCTTTTTTCGATCTTAAAATAGGATATTTAATTATGTTTTCACAGTAGGACATTGAAACTTTGTAACATCTCATATCTCGTTAAAACTTATCATCCTAGAGTGAAATAATGATGGCATAGCTAGGGGAGCCGCAGGGAGGTGCTTCTGATTTTTTTTATTACGTAAAAGGCTGACAGGAAACGTTTTTACCCACGGAACTAAAATGACCATAACTACACGGAAAATTAATCTTCGTTTATATAACGAAATCGAAGGTATGACTAACAAATCTATTTGTTGTTTTATGCAGCAATACTGATTTGTACTTTTTAAGAAGCTACCTTCCACACGCACAACTGTCAAAAGCACTAAGCCATTGTTGACACAGAAAGAATATTCGTTCATTCTACGAAACCAATACAAAGAGCTACGAGTAATTTCTTACCAATATAAAAGCAACGTTTCTCTGGTAGTGCACGAACGATTGACAGATCTACTTTATCGGCTCAAAATGTAACTGAAAAAAAGCACCACCACGTGGAGTTGATCAGCGTTTTATGTTTTAATGTTTCTGACATGGGGTTCGATCCTGTGTTTTAGGTAGAGCTGTTATTGAGCCCGTGGTCGATCTCACTAAACCATGTTGACTCGAGAGAAGTTACTTGATTATAGTGCATGGATATTATGGTTTCACTTGAAAATCGAATTTATCGACTAGCGACAATCAATTTTACTCTCGTTCTATACGTTATACCTTATGTCGGAAGTAGTGCGCTGTATGGCGCATCAGATTCGCCGTACAGCGCACACTTATTTCCGACATTAGGTATAACGTACAGAACGATTGTCGCTAGTCTATAAATTCGGTTTTCAACTGAAACCATAATACTAATTCTCGACAGCGCTTTCATTAATATTTTGGGATAAATTAATGATTCCCGCCATCCCAGTAGGAACATAAACCCTTATGAGTACGATCGAAGAGAAGCAGCGATTGGCTGGTCTTCACGAAATTCGTTTTGTGCATTGTACAAAAATGATCGGGGTTGGTTTTTGAAAATTTTCAAGTGATGATGCCGAAAGGATTGGTGACTAAATAAACATCGGCCTTTCGAAATCAGCTCACATAATCTTCTTGAAAATTTTTGGGATTCAGTATCAGTCAGTGTACGCTTTTTGTTGTCCAGGTATTTGTTAATGTCCGTGTATTTGTACTTGTCCGTGTCATATTGTTAGTGATATTCTTGTCAGTGCAATTTTTGGTATCTGCGCAATCTCATATAGTAAGGGTGTGACAATGTGACAGCTATCTCCCTTATTCTACGCTCCCAAATGGAACAAAGTATTTGAATTTGACGTTAGACTCATCGGGAAAATAAGCTTCTTTGTTGGACATGGATATTTGTGGGCGGTCTTTTAATATATAGTTATGTTTGTATGTATGATGTGTATGTAGTTAAATTGTTAAATTTTAAATGATTTACTTACCCACACTATTGTTATTACTATTAGTTGTTATTAAGATATTTGCAATTTGTTTGGATTTTGGTAGTGTATTTATTATGATTTGTTTTAGTCATGTGGGGGCTGGTTTTCATCATCAAAGAAAATATCCTCGATGCCAATGAAGCCATTAAATTCCGATGGAACAAGGGAAATGCCTACACTATCTCTGTCAGATTCGTCGTTACTTAGTTCATATTCGGACTCTACCAAATTGTTGAATAGTTCTTGCGTCATCTCTTTTAACTTTTGTTGATCCATGCTTGCTTCTTGCCAAGCTTGTACATTTATTTCGCTTCTTTCAATGTCCTGTCTAATAGTCGTTCGCCATGTATATGCCGGTCTACCACGCTTTTTGGGAAGTGCTATGAAATGTTCCAATGCAGTTTTCAAAACTCCCTCGTTTTAACTTCTTAAAATGAGCCCGTAGTATTTTAATCTGGAAACTCTTATCTTGTTATTTATAGTGTGACCTTCAAGCAAATTTGGTGCTAAATATGCGGTCCTCTCTATTCTACTGATTTCCTCATCTGCATGATTACCGTCTCCATTCACTGTCTCCCTGCTAATGTTGCGTATTGTTTTCGTTGTTGTTGTTGTCTCTGTTCGCTTCCTTGCACTTCATTGACGTTCTCCTTGTCTACACTAAGACCTCTTAGCGTTAAATATTATCATTTCCGACTCCATCTTACGTAGTGCGTTTCGGTTTCTCTTCAAAATTGTCGCGACTTCCATGGAGTATGTAACCACAGGTATTATAAGCGTGTGGTATAATTTTCTTACTGTTTCCCAATGGAGTGGATGCTTCTTCAGAAAGTCGCACAAGTAGGCTCCTAAATAGCGCATTATAGTAAACAGCGATAATTTGTACTTCCCGAATCTTGCAGTGGTTTCCTGGGCGATGTTCTTAACTAAAAACGGATCTCGAATAAGAACTTTGGTTTTTTTGGTTTTTATTTCCAAACCAATTGGCAAGAGCAATGGTTCTAATATCAGTATTAGCTTTTCTACGTCTTCCTCGTTATAGCATAGAAACATGAGGTCATCTGCATATCTGAGCGAGCAGTGCAACTTTATTTCGAATTGATGATGCAATCGTACTTCAGGCATAAATTCATTCAGTGACATTAACACATGATGCAGCTTTAGAATGAAAAGTTGAGGACTTAAGGGGCAGCCCTGTTTGATCCTCTCGATTTGTTCGTCATTTTCGTTCTATGCCTAAACCATTGCTATGATGTCGTTTCATGAAGACAAGCAACTATTATTCTGTTTATAAGGGCACTTGATACCCCTAAATCCTTAAGTATAGTTGCTGCTTTGGATATCTCAATTTTGTCAAAGGCTTGTTTCAAGTCTAGAGAAACCACTATCGTCCGGCAACCCTTTCGCCATATCTCGTCTAGTATTCTTCTTAGAACAAAGATTTGATCAGCTGTGTTTCTTTTGGGAGTGGGCTTCCTGCATTTTTAGTCGGTCCAACAAAATTTTGGCGTATATTTTATAAATGCTAGGACACAGCGTGATGCATCTATAATCCTCAACTGATCGTGGGTTCGGCAATTTTGGTATCGGGATCTGTAGGGTGTCCTTCCATGAGTGCGGGACTGTGTTGGTTTTGGACACCTTTATCAGAATCTTGGTGATTTCCATAAGTAATGTTTTGGAACCGTATTTAAGGAATTCGTTGTGCATGTTGTCGAGACCTGGTGCGCTATTGTTTCTAATGGCCCAGATAATGCTTCTTACTTCTTCTAGCGTCGGTTCTGGACCTGCATTCCTGCCATCATCTTCAATTATTGTTTCGATTTGAACATTGTCATCAGAAGTTTTGATTTTTTCCTCCCACTTCTGAATATTAATGAAGGAACGTTTCTTATTTTGCGAGTTTGTTTTATGTTGTTTGATGAACCTAAAGGTTTTACTAATTGTGGCTAGTGGGTTTACTTTTTCTATTTCTTCCAAAAATGTGTCCACTTTTTCTTCGAAGTGCCTTTCATCCTGCTTTTCTAATCTAGCTTTCTTAACACATCTCTCCAGCTCTGGGCTATTCTTATCTTCCAGTAATCTCCGGCGTTAATTTACGAAATTTTGAGACGCTAGCTTTCTTCATGGCGTCAAAGGCGATCCAGAATGGCTGAGCGTTAAGTTTGCTGCTTTTGTAACTGCTGATTCAATACCACGCCATTCTTCATCAATGTTTGAGTTTTGATTTTGTTTCGCTCTTTCCAGATTTCAAGAAATTAAATTCTTGCCTGAAATCTTGTTTGTTCTGCATCATTTTTTAATAGTTCAAGATCATATTTAACTTTCTTCACAACTTTCGAGATATTCAAGCTACTTTCAAGTGTTTCTGTGCCAATACCTCACTTTCACTGAAGGCATTTATGCGCAGAACAACCATTTTATGATCGCGTTTGTAATTGCGTTGTGATAATACGCCCGTATGATAGGAATTTTAAGGAAGTCCATCTCAGACAAAAGTATGTGATCTAACTGAGATTGGCATTTTCCGTTAGTCCAGCTCCAGTGAACTGACCTAGATTTGCTGAATGTAAGATGGTTCTTAAGTCGTAGACCATGCATGAAATTCTTCAGCTCAAATCCATTGGAGCTTGAAATGTTGTGTAACAAACTTCTTCCGATGATTCTACGATCGTCTTCTGTGATTTCCGAAAATCCGATTCTAGCGTTGTTTTGATGATTAGATTTTGTTTCAAACTTCCTGATAATCCCAAGATGTATAGGTTTCCGAACTCTGAGAAACCCCATCATTGTCGGGTCTGACGTATGATGATATAATTATCACTTTCCTATTGAAGATGTCGGCTAAATATGCGCATGAATTCGCACTTTTTTCTTGAATCGTCCGCTCTTGTACCATCTTTTCGCCACTAATATTGCCGTGCCACCTCCAATGCAATCACGGCTGTTGTGTTTGTTATTTACATTGAACCAAAATAAGTTGCTTGTTTCGAGACTACACTCTCCCAATCGTGTTTCCTGGAGTGCAATTATGGTGTAATCACATTCAGCAAAGTATTTATCAATGTCTTTCCGGTTTTGTTCGTCCGAGCATCCACGGATGTTCCAGGTGTTCATGGTGAGTTTCGTAGGATCAGATTCGTTATTTGAAAATCCACAATATTGCATCATTGGATTTGCACTCAATTGCGAACAATTAGGCAAGCCATTCACTTGTAGCTCGGTTATTCTTTCCAGAGGCGGGAGCAGATTTGAAGTAACGTCTTCCATTGTATCATTCGGGCGTTCCCGGATATCTCTGTTGACATGTAATTTTTGTACCACACTATCGTAATGGTTACGATGTGTATTTCTGGAGTTTCTTGCCGCAAACCAATATGTTATTCTTAGAGCTCCATATGCTACCAGTTTTCTGTTCAAAACAATTAACGGTCCTTCCTCGTAATACACATCAATCCTTTTATTAAAGATAACCGCAGCCGACTCTATAGTTTCTTATCCACCCCGTTCGTTAGACTTCGCTAATCTTCGAAGAAATTCATCGACTTTATTTTTCCTCGATGTGAACCCAAGGTGTCTCATTTCCTCTACAGTATCAGTGAGTGACACGCGGTAAATGTCCATGTTATTACGAATATGATCCACTACTCTTCGTCGAAGATTCATTACTTTTTCGTAATGATCACCTGTCCCCACATTCGAGTTAAACTGTTGGTATACCAAAGCTGAGAACAAACAGTGTCCATCTCCAGGCAATCTTTTCACCAGGACTGATCCCCCGTCGTAGATCATGTGTTCCATTTCCGATACTTTCACTATGCTCTTAGT
This sequence comes from Aedes japonicus, assembly GCA_034211315.2. Lineage (NCBI taxonomy): Eukaryota > Metazoa > Arthropoda > Insecta > Diptera > Culicidae > Aedes > Aedes japonicus. The sequence goes on from JASCZW010003559.1 coordinate 70,647, forward strand.
ATTGAAATAATATGATGGTGGTGATAAATAATTAAATATATAAAGAAGTTTATATGATATGGCACGATTTTCATAGTTTCTATTTGATTCCTGGCTGAAATTGCCACTGTTCTTGTTTCTTCAAATTTGCATCGTCAGCAAAGCGGAACCTATGGTCACCATAGTACATATATTCATCACATTCTGCAGTCATCCAACTTCAAACGTAAAGAGATGTTCAATTTCTCCAATATTTAAATGGACGCAGTAACCAAGAAAATATTATCTTGAAAAATAAAATTAGGTCTTGAATATAATTTAAAGCTACAAAAACGTTTCGGAGACTTAAATTTCATAAAGATAAAGAGCAGTAAGATTTTCAACACAAATTCTTACCTTTGCACTACAAATTCGTCGTATTGATCTAACCATACTAGAGAACATACTCGAGCCAGACCCCAAGTTTTCTCTTTAATTACACTATATCCTCACACATTTTTGTTGCGTAATTGCACTAACCATAAAAATCACACTTCACTTATTACACTAGCTACACGAAAATCTACGAATACGTGATAAAATACTAGAAAACTATGGGATTAATTTTCACAATAATTTAAATACGCTTGCACCTATTCTGAACTGTGTTTACAATCGACGTGATCGCTTGATGTTGCACTGCTCCAATGACGTCTATATTAGGTCTGGGGCAACGCACTGCTTGTATTGGAAGCAAAAATAATGTAAACATTGCTGAGCCGACGAGTGATGACGTAACACTATTGAACTTTCTATTGGCGGGCATAGGATCTGATAAAAAAATCGGTTCAAACATTTATTATGAATGCTGAATTGTAGAAATATTCATGATACAAATGCCATTTATTGAGCAGAAGCATTTCCTACCGATAACATGGATGATTTATATTGAATTTAACTAAGGTAAACGAATTTTTGCCACACAAACTTTCAAACTCTGAGACTTGACAATCGAGTATCGATATAGAGCCAATTTTCTGTCATCGGTAGACTGGAATAGGTTGAAAAATTAAGTTTTTTAGCGCATTCAATAAACAATCACGGAGTAAACGAATCAAAATAAATAGTATGACGTAGCATTTTGCGACTTTTTGTGTAGCGTGCGCAAGGAGTGCAGTGGTATTAGCGTCATGAGCGAATTTTGCTCATTTCACTAATATTGTTGTGGCGACTGCGCCAGACCTTATATAGACGTCATTGACACTGTTCACATACTGTATAGCATACACATCAACGCTAGTGTGCGTGTTCAATCATTCATAGAGCATTCTATGCCCAACGTTATGGTGAGTCTTGTTGTCAATATTCTCATGGAGGAATAACAAACAAACCCTTTGATTTTGTCTTGGTTATATACATGCTACCCAACACACGTGAAGTGCTGTCAAATGATCTACTTCATTTTTTAGTGTAGTAGTGGAGAGCGTTAACTTGTTTATATGTTTTCTTGATTAAAATCATACCGATTAACATATGTGCACAGATGGGATTAATGTTTTTCGTGATATTATTAAAATAGATACGTAGCAGTGGCAACTTTTCCGTATTAAATTGGAAAATAATTATCAGAATCGAATGTTTTGTGTGTTGCTAAACGATTAACGGTAAGTGAACGAGTAAATTGTGAATAACTTGTGTACTCAGTGTTTGGTATTCAGTGCATATTCACTGATTGCCACTGGAGGTCTGCTTATTGAGCTCAAGAAAGGTCCCGCTTCCCTATTTGGTTATTTATTTATTTATTCTATTCATCTGACAATATGTAAAAGTCTTAATGAATATACAGGTATACCTCGATAGTACGTACATCAATTTTCTAACTTCAAATTTAAATTGCATAAAAACTACTGATTGTATCTGAAATCTAATACAACCAAAAGAAAGAACAGATACTGCTCTTTTTAATAGTCGTGTGAGATCAGTAGTTCAATCAATAATTTTTATGCGATTGCGATTTGAAGTTAGAAACATGATGTACGTACTATCGAGGTATACCTGTATATAGTTCTACACACGTCAACACTTATATTAAAATCAAATTCAGGATACCGTTGCACTGAAAATTAATTTTAGTTTATACTACGAAATTGAAGGTAGAACTAACGAACCTATTCGTTGTTTTCTGCAACGAAACTGATTTGTACTTATTAGGAAGCTACCTTCGTAATTATTGACACACGCACAACTGTCAAAAGCACGAACCATTGGAACCGGTGCCAATTGACCGGATGGTCCAGTAGCTACGGCAAACATTCTCCTGGAACAATTTCAAGAATTTTGACGCCCATATTGTTAGGGTTCAATCCAAATAATTTTCTGGCCATCCCGAACCCCATGGGAACCTGCTACGTGGTGGCTGTTCCAGAATCAAGTCACCGGATTGTCATATGGCAATCACACACATTCCTATATATTCTTCGAATGACTTTTTGTGTTATGACTGTTAGTTTTCTATTAGAATCTTTTGTAAGTGTACCATTTTCGGAACATGGTTCCGGATATCCGGCATTTTCGGATATGGATCGATCATATATGATCATATTAGACATTTATGAGAAAGTAGTTGAGTTTTCGAATCTAAAACAGTAAACATATTCCAAATTGGTTGAATATTTTCTTAGTTATGGTCATTTTATTTCCGTGCGTAAAAACGTCCCCTGTCGGCCTTTTTAAGGGTTTTGTTTTTGCTGGACACACAACTGTTAATCTCTATTTCAGTTAATTTCAAAACATAATTTTAACAATATTTGAGTCTTAAAGCAACATTCTCTTTCAGGGCATGTTGAGAAAATAACACTGATTTCATTAATTCGTTGTTGGGTGTTCATGGTTGATCTTGTTTCTTACTCATTTTTTGCATTCTGTGCAAGTTTTCCAGCTACTTAAGCAGCTTACCAACCTTATATGTTAGCATCCCAAGCAATAATTTAAATGAAAACTGGTTTTATTTAGGTTTTATGGTAGTTTTATCAAAGCATTATGGAGTTCATTTGGTTTTATCGTGGCGTTTTACAAGTTAAGGTTGTTTTAAATGATAAACAGTTCTTAAGAGTGAATAAAGAACACTTTAAGAAACCTTCATAAAACTACATCATTTATAAGGGTAATCCACAAGATACTTAATCCCTCGCAAGAGATCGTTTCACAGCTTTTATAGAACCTGATAAAAGCTTTGAATTTTTTTTATAACATTCTTCTTTAAGATGAATGTATCATAGAAATGCTGCCATAAAACACTCTTAGAACTACTTTATTTTAAAAAAAGAGCACTTACTATTGAGAAAGAACATTATGTGAAAAATAAACAAACTATCACAATGGACACCCATTGCAAGGTAGGCAAGAACTGATGAAAACTAGGGAAAAAAATTGTAACTTTTGTTGCTTCTAAGCGCGGCTTGTAAACAAGGCCATTTCCGCTTGGAAATTGTCTGAGGAATCGAATGGAAATGGTTACAATCACCGCACGGATATGGTTGTGGAGTTAAAGAGCTTGTTTTACTCCACTTCCCCGTATATTCTTGAATATAACTTTACACAGAGAGGCTCAAGATCAACAAAATAGAGTTAATCCCATGTAAAATTTCCTGGAAAATCAAATAGAAGCTGTTTCAACTACTGCACGGCTTTGTGAACGAAACTATGGCTGGTTTTACCCCACTTCCCTTTGTATTCTTGAATAATGTATAGATATCTTTGTTCGAAGTGGCTCAAGATCCACCAAATAATGCTAATCTAGTAGTATGTATAAAAACTCTCATTTTTCTAATGCTACGAAAATTTCTGCTTTTAAAAATACATTTTGAAACTTAAAATGTATTGTAATGGGAGTTTCAATCAAAATTTGGTCGCCATAAACTTGACGCATTTCTTTTCATCGTGCATTAAAAAAAATGCACACCCCTCATTTTAAAGATGTGTGCGTGTAGCATCATGCTTCTATTTTGATTTTGAGATTAGCACTTCAGTCATCAAAATGTCGTCGAAGTTGACGAAATGGTTGAATGCGGCTAAATCAAGTGATATTAAAAGTGAATAGAGCTAAAAAACGAGCTTGGCTGTCGACTTACAAGAAAGTGGTGACTCCAAATCGCGACGATAAACAAAACATGTCGGCCAAAGCACGATCGCGAAAGTTGGCTTTCCTGAAGCGACACAATTGTTCCGTTCTATTTTAACCAGATTTGGCATCTTGCCATTACGGAAAACAGGCCATGGAGTGGTATGCTACAAACAACCTTGAAAGGGTGTCCAAGGACAAGAACCCTCTCAACACGCTAGAGCTCCGCTCAATCGAACAATATTGGGCCATCGTCAAGCGGAACACTAAGAAGACCCAAAAAGCTGTTGTGAGCGAGAAACAGTTCAAGGCAAACTGGCGTTCTGCGGCGAATCAAGTGGACAAGAAGACTGTACAAAATCTTATGGCAGGTGTTAAACGAAAGCCTCGACGATTCGCTTTTGGTAAAACGGAAGCTGCGCTGAATATTTATTCTGTATTATGTATTAACTGAACTTGAAAAAGAAAAAGAATTTGACTTATTAATAAAAACTTTGATCGCCTCCTACGCATAAAACAAGAATTATTTTTCTGTAAATAGATAAAGGCATGTCACATCTTCAAAATGAGGGGTATGCAATTTTTTTAATGAACGATGAAAGGAAATGCTTGAAGTTTAAGTCAACCAAATTTTGATCGAAACACCCTTTATTCATCAGTTTTACAAGGCGGGAATCGACAACCCAGGATTTTGCATGTGTGTGAACAAAATCCTTTCTTTAACGGTTTGCTGATTTACTTCCATCTCAATCGCGAACTTTGAAATTTCACTTACAACTGCACAGCTAAGCAAATGTAAACAATGCACTCGAAAGAGAAACTAAGTTTGTTAAGCCAGTTTGAAAGAGTCGCAATAATTATCGGCTATCCATTTATTACTAAACAGCAACGCCATTCTACTTCAACCTCGTGTTTATGTACCTGGTATAATTCCTCTCTATTTTTCTAACCAGTAAACAGACAACGCTGATTTTCTTAAGATTCTTCATATATCCATAAATTCTATGTTTGGACAAAGTTTCATAAAAATCTGAGACTCTTAGGCCCAATTTTTATGATAACGACTGTTCCAGAAAGTATAAGCACACATTATTTCAACGGTCACTTTGAATATAATGAAATATTTCAACATGTTTTGGCTGCGTCCTTTTGTTTGCACATTTCTGAATGACATAGCATCAAAATGCGCGGTCTTACTCCGGAACAACGAAAAACTATCGTACACAAATGGTACACTGTGAGCGGACTCTCCTTGAGAAAATTGGCCAAGGAAGAGGGTGTAAGCGTCGGAGCAGGTACGGTCTACGATTAGGAAATATAGAGAACAGTGTACATTTGAAGATGCGCCGAAGAGTGGTCGGAAATCCGGTCCTGTTAGTCCGGATATCGATTAAAATATCAGGGATGCATACAAGCGAAAACCAGCGACATCCGTTCGGGATGTTGCGAAAAAACTAGGGACCTCGTCGAGTAACGTCATGCGTGCCAAAGAAAGACTTGGGCTAAAAACATACCGGAAGCAGAAAAAACCCCAAAAAGAACCCAAAACAGGCTGCGTCCGGGAAACCACGGGCCCGCAAACTCTACGATTCGTTATTGTGTAGAAATTCTGGGTGTATAATAATCGACGATGAAACGTATGTGAAACTAAAGGGTGATACGGTCAAAATTTGGTCTAGGGAAAACGCGTGTGAATCGGTGAAATCGTTTATTTAAAAAATCAAATTAAATTTCTTTTTCAAGTTCAATTAGTATAAAATTCAGGAAAAATATTCAGTTAGGCTTCCGCTTTTCCAAATCCGAATTGCCGGGCCTTACGCTTGACCCCTGCCATCAGATTTTGTACAGCCACCTTGTCCACCTTCTTCGCCGCAGAAAGCCAGTTTGCCTTGAACTGCTGCTCGTCCTTAGCAGTTTTTTGGTCTTCTTTAGGTTCCGCTTGACAATAGCCCAGTATTTCTCAATTGGGCGGGCTCTGGCGTGTTGGGAGGGTTCTTGTCGCGGGAACCACCTGCCGTTGTTGGCGGCGTACCACTCCATGGCCTTTTACCGTAATGGCAAGATGCCAGGCCAAAACAGTACGGAACAACCGTGTTTCTTCAGGAAAGGCAGCAGACGTTTATTCAAACACTCTTTCACGTAAATTTCTTGGTTGACAGTCCCGGAAGCTATGAAAAATGCTGCTTTTCAAGCCACAGGTACAGATGGCTTGCCAAACCAGATATTTCTTTGCGAACTTTGACAGTTTCGTGTGCTTGAAAATATCTGCTACCTTTCCCCTTCCTTTTGCCGTATAAAACTCCTGTCCCGGAAGCTGCTTGTAGTCGGCTTTGACGTAGGTTTCGTCGTCCATTACCACGCAGTCAAACTTCGTCAGCATCGTCGTGTACAGCCTCCGGGATCGCGCTTTGGCCGTCGTATTTTGTTTATCATCGCGATTTGGAGTCACTACCTTCTTGTAGAGTCGATAGTCCGGCTCGTTTTTTGGCTCGATGCACGGTTGTAGACGATACACCCAGCTTATTTGCGGCATCTCGGAGAGATAGGTTAGGTTTCGCTTGAAACTACCGGCAACTCTCTTTGTCGTCTCAGCGGCTTCCGGTTTTCGATTTCCCCCCGATCCAGACTTCCTGGCTGTCGACAAACGTTCCCCAAACACTTTAATTACATTTGTAACGGTTGATTTGGCAACTTTTAGCGATTTTGCCAACTTTGCGTGCAAGTAGCTCGGATTTTCGCGATGCGCGAGCAAAATTTTGATACGCTGCTCTTCTTGCTTGGACGGCATTTTGACAACTGAAGAGTGAATTCCAAAATCAAAATAGGAGCAACATTCTACACACACACACCTTCAAAATGAGGGGTGTTCAGGTTTTTTAAATGCAAAATTGAAAGAAATACGTCAAGTTGATATTGACCAAATTTTGACCGTATCACCCTTTAGATTAGAAAACGCTTCCCGGACCACAATTCTATACTGAAAGCGAAGACAAAGACATCCCCGAAACGGAGAAGGCAATTTTTACCGAAAAATTCGGTAAGAAAGTTATGGTTTGGCAGGCAATATGCGAGTGTGGTAAAACATCTAGTTCGTACATCACAACGGAGACGATGAACACTCAGAAACACGTTAAGGAATGTCTTCAGAAGCGATTATTGCCGATGATCAGGCAGCATGAAGGTCAAGTAGTGTTTTGGCCTGATTTGGGGTCATGTCATTTCTCAAAGGACACTTTAGAATGGTACAAAAGTCAAAATGTATGATTCGTGCCGAACGACATGAATCCGCCGAACTGCCCGGAGGCACGGCCAATCGAGACTTTTTATGCTTTAACCAAAGCAAAGCATAGAAAATTAATAAAACCAGCGGACGACATCCAAAACTTTAAAAAAAGATTGGTCAAAAGTGGTCAAAATGGTGGGAAGTACCACTGTGCAGAAGCTAATGGGTCATGTTCGAGGAAACGTTAGGAGTCTTGGATATGATTAAATATTTTGATGAAACGAGAGTAAAATATCATATAAAACACAAATACAAATATGATTTGCCAAATAAAATTATAAAAACTAAAAAAAAGTATGACTTTTTTGTTATTTTGTAAGTGTGCTTATACTTTCTGAAACAGTCTATAATAAATCAAAAATCACATTTGCTAAATAGGTTAAGTGTTTTATAAGTTAATCAAATTGTGACTTTAATTTTTAATAACATCGAATTAGTCAAATTCCTTCCTAGCAAACATTCCATAATAACTAATGAGCTGTTAATTTTGAAGCTTCCACCCCCATTCTTCGAATGTCCAGCCCCACGCCAATCACGAGGGCAATGCTATAAACCGAGAAGAAACTTATCACCAAGTCGTGGCCCGATATCATCGGAGTAATTTCAGCCGATTTGAATAATGACAACAGTGTGAAAAGAAAAAAAAAACGGTTCAAAACGGAAAACTTAACCGAATGAGTCGAACCGGTTAGTGGTGGGGAAGGGGGGCAACGGAACCGTTTTCGAAAAGCGCTGTGCGTCGATGTCGTCTATCGATTTCAATTAATTTTCCACATTTTCACCTCCTGCGCCCAGTCGGCAGCCAGCAAGGGACTGACTGGTTTGGGTGTCATCGTCGAATGTCCAGTCCAGTCAGCCAGCGGCCAAGCGGGAGTCCGGCTCAATAATTACTGCCGCTGGAGGTAATGATATAAATTAATACATTTTTTTTTTTCGTTGTTTCTCCTTAAGTTCCAAACCGGTATCTATTTAAAGACGCACGGCCAGAGAGCAAGCAAAAACGATGGAGCGAAGAAAATCAACGCTAAACACAGGAAGAAAGCGATATCCACAAACATTATGCATTCCGGTTTCTGCTGCTGCTGTTTCTTCTTCTTCTGTTTGATGTATGTTGATACCGGCTTATTGACATATGGGTGGGTCCTCCCAGTTAGACTAGTGTGGTTTGACCTTCGCCGGGAGAGTGCGTGAGTGAGAGGGACAGGGGCTTGGTTTGTGTGTAACATTAGAGACTGCAAAGAAGACAACGACGACGGCGAATGTTGAAGTAAAAAAGTTTGTTAATTTGTCGAGTTTTGTGCTGGCTTCTGTCTTGTCTTTTTACGAGCGGTTTCAGTTTTGTGTGTTTATTTTTCTCCAGCCATTTGCTTACGGTCGGTCGCTCGGTCGGTACGAGTATTATCGATGTCGTAATCGGGTCGCTCCGCATCTTCATAAGTTGTCAATCCACATTTGCAAGCAGGGATCGGGTTTCGATTGCATTTGTTCGATGCTTGTTTTTCAGTGAGACTTGCACGTTTAGAGTATTGGCACAGCTGGATGATGATTGTTTGCAATGGTAGAGAAATTGAATTACTGTAACATACTTGCAGAAATCTGAATTATTGCGTTTTGAGGTATGAGAAAAGAGAAGTGGTTTCGGATAGGCCAGGAGGAAATAACACTCGGAAAACCCCAATTAAGTTTAATGAACGAAAGAATTTATTCTGAAAACGTGTTTTACTTGTCACATTGGTTTTTGTTTATATACTGAGTTCAAAGGAGTAGATAAGTATGGGGGCGAAGCAATATTACGCTCAAAGGAGCAGAACAAATTTGGGGCAAGCTAGAGTACGGTGGTTACACTCAACAAAAGGCCGTCATGGGAGACCAAGAACATGATCAGCAGTGATAGTATCACACTCTGCTTTCTTCAAATTGCCACGTCGTAGTACGTTTATTTGAAGGCACTGAAAGAGGTGTGATACTGGCGTGTATAGCCGCAATTCACTCTTAGATGGAGTAACGAATAACCTATAAATACCTGATATCAAATTCTTTAGGGGAATGACAAAAAGTTCACATTTCATTTACTTTACAATTTTTCGTTTCTTGTTTATTCTCTAATTGTCATTAATTAAATATCAAATAAACCTATACAGTTGGTATCATAAATAATCTTATTGTTCACTTCGTTATTGAAAAGCGTGAGTGTTTTGATCATGATTGTCAGCAAATAATTTTGTGCCCTGATGTTTCAGGTGTAGAAAGTTCTACATTCAAATACATATATTAATTTAAATGTGCTTCTACACTGCAGCCGTGATTAAAGCACTAACTCTAACAATACATTATTTGGATAGAGATCAGAACTTTCGAATGGAAGAAAGGTCATCGGAAAGTGTTACTTAAGGCAGGCGCTGAATTAATGGCAAAGATTTTATGAACAAATAAATAACAAATAAAAACTCAGACTCACAACTAAAACTATCGCAATAGTAAAATGTAACGTGTCCGTAAGATGCGAACATCACTTTGTGTGTGTGTGTGTGTGTGTGTGTGTGTGTGTGTGTGTGTGTGTGTGTGTGTGTGTGTGTGTGTGTTTGTTTTGTGTTCTAACATTCATTGGTCGGCTATAGTATTAAGCAAAAAGTGACTTTTTATAACTGAAACCTCCTCCCCCCCGTTCCCATTTTTTGTATGGACCTTCAAATTTTTGTGCATGGATTGTCACGATTTTCCAAACCCCTCCTGCCTGATATAGTCGTGGACCTTCGCTTAGGGAACGTCAATTAATTACGTCACCATAAAAATGACTTTTATAGCCGCCTCTCTCCCCGTTGTCACGTTTTATATGGACCTTCAAATTTATTTGTATGGACCGTCACGTTTTCTCAAACCCCACCTCTCCCCTTACTGCGTGACATAATTAATGGACCTTCCCTCATGGAAGAAATTTGTTTACAACAATCCCCCAAGTGACCATTGGAAGCAGCTTTAATCCAATAGCTAGAAAGTGATAGCTCTACTGGAGGTCCAGCAATCCATTTCAGAATGTCCGGAGAGTCACACCCATTTTGAGGTTACTTTCACATACAATAAGCCCTGTCTGTAAGCATTACCGATATAATTTGGATAAGGGCAATGCAACAAACTTCCAGATTTGGATATGATAAATTTCCAAACCAGGCACGTATTTAGTATTATTTTAAAATAAGGTTATTGTTATATAGTTATAATCAGAAAGATCTCACCCATGGGCCGCCTCTTTAATGACACTATCTTGTTCATCCGTAAAAATAAAAATTTTCGACGTTGGTTCGGAATTAATTTCATGCATTCGCGACAAAATAACCGCAAAAATTAACGTTGCTAAACCGCCCGTAAATATGCAACCTGCATAACAAAACTCTGTACACCACGTGGTAAATGCATCTGCAAATATGTGCCAGCCTTTCACGCGTGCATGCGCGTTATTTTCGTTGGTTGCTTCTGACCAGCAAATGGCCGTTTTCTAGATTGCACTGCCCAACTAACAATTTTAGTTTTATTCCAGCCGAATAGCACTCCTCCCGGCTCATTGATAAAACTACATTAAAAACTGTTTCATCCACCAACACCTCGTCTATGCTTCTTTAAAGCCGAAATTTGAACAAAGTGTCGCACTCTGTAGACGGTTGTGGAAACAAGTGTATAAAACCTACATAAGACCATAATGGTTTTGAAAATGTTCTAGTGAAAGATGTTTTGACCACTTGAGAACCGTCATCAAACCTATTGGCTGCCATCAAAACCAACATAGGGCCAAAAGGCCACAGCTGTCAAACTTTACGGTGATAACGGTGGTTGGATTTTGATGTTCTGCTTTGTTCGATTCTTTGCTCTTCTGATTCGTTAAGCAATAAATAAAATCTAGGAAAAAAAAGTTCAATTGTTACGGAAAATTTTGTTTAATATCAAAATATCCAAAACAATTTGAGTTTTTTCACAGCGTATCATGCTTTAAATCATATGCGCATTTAAGTTTATGGTGAATATTGGTACGATAAGGGCCGAAAATTAGTGCGCCTCGGAAACAACGCTAGTTTACATCTACAAAAACAACATTGAAACGAATATATTCGATGAATTAATCATGAATTTCCTTAAAATTGATGGAATTCAATAATATTTTCTAAAAGAATGCCCAAATTGGTCTCTGATCAACAGTTCATTTGAATTACGTTTAAAATTTGGTGTATTTATTTTTCCACATTTCAGTTGGCGATTGTGATAAATCATAGTTTTGGCAAAAGGCCAATTTATCTTAGCAATGGCTACTATGAAACTCTTTAATCATTTGGAGACTTTCCTCAATGCCAACTTGCCAATGAATGCATTTACTGGAGGCAACATTGTTTTAAAATGCTTTTTCAACTGTCCATAATAATATAATATGAATGAGTCCTAAAACGGCATTTCAAACCAGCAAACGAGATCATAAAGTCAAAATAAAACCTTTGTTAGGAGAAAAAGGTACTTCAGAAGACAAGGTTTTAAGATCGTTGTAAAGAAGCTGTGTAGGTTCTCATAAACCTGACTAAAAGTTGAAACCTGTTGGCACCTTTTAGTACCATAATTAAACTAAATTGATTTCCAGTGGCGTTCATAAAACTTTGATAAAACTTAATAAAGCTGGATGGTTTTGGCAATGTTACTTGGGTGGTCTACTTTTTCTCACTACTCACTCTACCAATTATCAAAATCCTCGCTTTGAGGCGACTCTATATCGAACTTCAAAACTGCTAATAATCATCGATTCACTCGCGACAAAGCGGGAAAACACTCTAACTTAATAATTTATGTCCGGATGTCACAATACTACCACTAATAAACAAAACTAAGCTGATACAACTGTTCGTCCGGGTGCGGGGGCGAAGCACAAAAAACCAAAAAAACGAGGAAATCCTACCGACACTCACACACTTCAAGAGAGGATCGATTCTATTCACTTCGTCTTTCCCAAAATACGCGGATATTTAATGATTTCACTGTTAATTAAAGTTAAATTACGCATTATTGTTTGATTTATTTTTCGCTAAAACGGCGCAGCAAAAACAAAACACGTCAGTTTCAAAGCACGGCTTGCTGAGATCCACATTTTAATATTTCAAGCATAACTTTTCAAATAGACGTATCTAACATTTGATAGGAATTCAGAAAAATGAGGTTGAAGTTCCAGATGCTTTCATTAAATCCTATTTAACTTTACTTCAAGTTTTATTCGATCTGTTCATTCTATCATAGTTGAATAATATTATAAGAAGTAAAAATCCTGGTTTTCATTCACTTTCGCTCTATTTTTGAAAACATTAACACATACACCGGTTTGCCTCCATACCATTCACATACACCTTGTTAAATACGTCAGTGTGCCATCTTGCTTGTGACATACACCGGTTGGATACGTCCAACCCGGTAACAACTTGACAGCTCTAGAGTAAAGTCAATGTACCCCGATAATTTTGGTTCACTGGTTCTGTCAAATCAAATGAAACGTAGAACAAATTATCAGTTGAACGTATTTACCTCGACTGTTATTTTCAGAGCTGTGGAACTCATATTCGTACTTGATTAATATAATGCTGACGATATGTTGTAGCTTTTTCTAAATGTTAAATGGTGAATATTTTTACCCTTTTTACAGAGAATATATTGACACATTGACACACTCGAGACAAAATATTGAATAATTTAAAAACTGTAATTCCAAAAACATTCTGAAATTTTCATCACTTGAAAAATATCCGAAAGCTAGCATGACGTGAATAAAATAGCAGCCTACACGCTAAGATGAGAATACCTTAAATTAAGGTATTTATTTGACCTGAAATCAGATATTTTTCTATTTATTCATTTATTTATTTATTTCGTCAACCGATCGTAGACTACATATTGACACTTAGTTCTATCTTCTTAAACATCGCCTAGAAATAAAATATTGTCTTAGGTTACTACGTGACATTATTAAGTCAATTGATTCACAATGCAGATTACAGAGAGACATTATTCGGTTAATTGGTCCAAATTTCGCATAGTTTGTCCGATTGATATTTAACGCAAATAAGTTCCGATTCCTCAAATGCCGCGAGGGGATGTAGAAATTTAGACTACATAATAAGGGAGGAAATGCGATGTGATACAATATCGTTAACAAAAGAGATCATGGCAAATTCTCGTCTGATGAAGTTAGCAGAAGCAGATAATTTCTCATCTCCATGCGAAGCGCTAGGAGCGGACAGTAACTTTATTGCTAGAACAAATAGACATGAAGAGAAAGTGTATTGATAGTTCCGTATAGGGCAACGGCAGGCTTTGAAATTGAAAGATACAAGATTGAAAACGAGCGGAGGGCATTTGAACGGTAGTATACGATCAGGCACATAACCCTTTGTCATACTACCCCATGCAGGATAGGCAAGGGGGGGGGGGTCCCCTTGACTGACAAAAGGTTATGCGAACCGATCGGGCTCTTATACTACCTATTGCTTGTTTCCTAGTTCTAGCGATTTGTCCGCCTCCCAATACTGCCTAACACGGGTGAGAAATTATCTCCCGCTGTTGGGTTTATTATTAGCATGCACCGCCTAATTCTCTTCATTCTTTTAGAGTTTGAATGTCAATAAGCATACATCGTGCTTCGTAAGACGGAAGTGGAAATGTTGTCCAGCCTAATTTACGGAGAGATTACAAAAGAAACTGTTTTGGTACTGATTCTAATCGTTCTTCACGCGTTTTCATAAAAGGAGACCATATGACACTACAATACTCTAGAATAGACCTGACATATGCAACGTACAATGTTTTGATCGTATATGGGTCATGAAAGTTTTGACCAAAACGTTTAATAAAACCTAGGATATTGGTTGCTTTATGGATAATTGTGTTGTAATGGTCGATGAAATTAAGCTTAGAATCTACAATAACACCTAAATCTCTGACTCTATCGCATTTTTCTACAATTTCTGTTCCTGAAGAAACAGTAATTTGTGATGTATTTCGTTTTCTATTGAGAGTAATTAATCAACATTTTTTAACGTTTATTTCTAGTAGCTTTTTTCGAACCATATGTCAAATAATAATATTTCGTTTATATAAGTTACATTATCTTGGTTATTCTTAATTTCCATAAATAGTTTCATGTCGTCTGCATAGATGAGAATTCTGACCTGCTTAATAATGTAAGAAATACCATTGACAAACAAAATAAAAAGCAAATGGCCTAGATGCGAGCCTTGGGGAACTCCAGATAATACATGAACAGGGTGTGACTTTTTCCCATTCAAACTGACTACTTATTGCCGATTTATTAAATACGATTGTATCCATTTAAGAAATTTATCCTCAAATCCTATTTTTCCTAACTTGTAGAGTAACAGAGGAATGTCAATACGGTTAAAGACCTTGCTAAAACCAGTGTACAGCGCTTCAAACCATGTCCGTTGCGTTGTCCATTGCGTTTCATAAATAGTTTACGAATTCTAACAAGTTTGTGGAAGTTGAGCGTCCTTTGAAAAATCCATGCTGCGAATTTGTTATAACATTTTGTACTTGGTTGAACAGTTTTCTATTGACGATAGCTACAAAAAGCTTTGGGATGCTGGACATAATAGCATTCCACGGTAATGTATGGGTATTAGGTATGAGTTTTTCCAATTTTTTGTGAACTGACCTGAATCAAGTGACAAATTGAAGAGCCAAAATAAAGGCGAAGTTAGTTCAAATGCAAGATTTTTCATAAATGCTGGAGGGATTCCATCAGGTCCCGCACCTTCTGCAGCATCAAGATTTTTCAAACCACCAAGAATGTCTTGAAATTTGCCCAAATTTTTTTAAATTGATGGTCACTGAAGCAACACGGTCGCCATATTTTTCTAAGTGAAAACTTTCTTATTTTTCTTATTAATCATTATATGAATAGTTTGTTCATGTTCAAGACTTGAAGCAAAAATGACGATACGGAAAGGTCCATCAATTATGTTACGCAGTAAGGGGGCGAGGGGGGGTACATACAAAAAACGTGACAAGGGGGAGGGGTTAATAAAGTCATTTTTGCGTGACTTAATTAATGGACGTTCCCTAATGAGCAATTCCATACATTTTAAAAATAACCAGAAAGTTATAATAAATTGCAGGTTCAGATATTACGGTGTTTACCCTTACTTTAGCTTTCCTTGGATTCCTCCATACTTATTGATTTATTTTTAATACAAAAAAATACTTGTTTATAAATATGAACATTTGTTTCTTCATATGTGCATAATGTGCAATACTAATCCGAATGAACACATTGTTAAATTGTCTTTTTGAAGCATTCTGTAAAACAAAACTACCATAAAATACCTAATTTTCAGTAAAAAGTAAAGATCCAAATCCGGTAATTTTTAACGTTTATCTACCTTCAATACTTTTACCCAATATAACACTCAACCAAAAACCGCGTAAACAATCTCCCTGAACTGTGAAAATCTACATTGATGACGCCATCGTGCAGAAACCAATACTTTTTAATATGAGGCACTCTGTAGCCTTCATCACAATGGAAAGCCAGCGAATCAAAAAATAAAAACACTTTGCTAAGGGGAGCAATAGTAGCATTAGAGCTTGCTCTCGTTTCTCTTTCTATCACACATGATATATAGGATTTTTTTCAACGCTGTGTGCATGAAACAGAAAGTTTAATAAACTTCATCAAAACAACAATGAATTAGCAGGCCCCGTAAAGCTAACGCAATTGAGCCTAACAAATAAATGAACTATAGTTAAAACAAAAAACAGTTTTATGCCTGGTGCTGAGAGACGTGTAACATGTAAATGAAAATAAGCATTTTTTATCACCCTTCTTCCCCCCTCTCTCTCTCTCTCTCTCTCTCTCTCTCTCTCTCTCTCTCTCTCTCTCTCTCTCTCTCTCTTTCTTTCTCTTTTTTCTCTCTGTTTGACTTTCTCTTAATCCCATTCTCAAGTAATGATGATTTATATTCCATATAATTGAAATCAAATTAATTGTAAGAAAGCCACATCAACAATACGCCTCATTAAAAATTTGTTCTTGCTCTGTTTTTATCATCCACACAAAAGGATACGAAAACATGTATTCCAAAGCTAAAAAGCGGTAGCATCGAGAATGGATGACCCGTTTGTTTATGCATGGTAGAGACATCTACAATTTGTAGATGGGTACGTGAAACTAAGCTCATCTGTCAAGATGCTCGGGGGTTGGATACGTCAGTATTTCAGAACGTTTAGCACTTGCGTCATGTCAGATACACCGGGTATAATTTTCAAGCGCAGATACGTCGACTTGCTATGTGGTGTATCTGAACTATTTGCATAACATTTAAAAAGATCAGATAGGTCGCATTTTGTACCTGCCTAGCAAACTGTGGTTCCTCATCTGCGGCTTAGTTTCTGAAAGGGACTACAGGGATCGAGGATTTGGTAGATGTCGCAACCAAAAGCAGCAAATAATGGCTTAAATAAGTTACCTACCTAGCCCTTTCCAAACAAAAATGTGACCCATTAACCTCGAGCTAGCCACGAGTAATTGGCATCCCTCTTTTACTAATAAGAAAAAGTAAAATTTTTTGTACAACAATATTGAATATCGGCTCCGTAAAGTGTTACACACGCCTGAGCCTAACAAATAAACGAACTGATTAAAAAAAAAAGATAGGTCGCATATGAAAATTGGCGAATAACTGAATAATTTTGATATTGTTATTTGGCAATTGCAACTACATTAAGGGTGTTATTAATGACAGGATAGAATGAAAAACTCGATTTGTTTACATACGTCCTTTTGAAAATTTATGCTTGATTTGAAGGTCTCTAGCAAAATGTCTAATTTAGTGATCCTCGGAGTACAGAGATATGCGGAAGCGGCCATGTTGAGCCAATCGAGCAGCGAGAACTGTCAACATTTGAGCCAAACGATCATGCTTACTGTTTGCGGAAATGTTTCGATTGCTAAGTATTGAGATTAAATATATGGTTTATATTTATTACGCTTCAAAAATCTAAAATGAATCATTCGTATTCTGCTGAACTCGTGGTGTAATAACAACATAACATTTTATTATTATCTGTTCTCGATAATGTTGCTTGTGTTGCTGAAATCAAAATTTGTCGGAATTTGTACAGAAGGCCATTTTTCATTTTAGCCAAATCATTTCACTGGTGCCGTGTTGTCAGTATTTTGAAGAGATTCTGCGCCAGTGTCTAATTCTGTCTGATTGTTTGGATCGCAGATTCCCTCACAGCCGTTCAATTATGAAATCGCCAAGTCTGAAGTCACCATTAGGAATCACCTACATACTCATTCAAGTCTGCAATAGTAATCATCAGAGTATTCGGAAAGTTACTAGTCGTCCATACGACAGTTTCCGGCCAATCCACTTCCAGTTTTGTCTCGATTTTGTAATGTACATGTACGGTGATACATTGATTTACACCAACAATATTCAAGACGTAGCTTGTGTTGACGCAATTCGATGATTTAACACCTCCGCGGTTTGTGCAAAACTTTGCAATACACTTCATGGTTGATAGTTTAAATATATAATAAACAAATTACTTGTACGTTATAGATGTAAACAATAAAAGCTGACAGCGACGAAGTCACGCACAAAGCTGTAACATTTTACTCTACGGAAGTGTTAGCAACTTGTATAAACAAAACGAACACCTTTGCCAAACCGTCGGATTGAATTTCCGCATATCTCTGTACTCTGAGGATCACTAGCCCAATTGATTTGATCACTTGGAACAAAATTGAAACAACAAACTTGAAGGTCTTCAATATGCTTCCTGATTGACCTGACCTTTTCGAAACATATTTTTCTTTAATTTTTTTTAATAGAGAGGTTCCAAACAGAGACAGGTACATGCACTTCTGATTCGAAAAATATGCAAAGAACCTCTGGAACGACCTCTTAGGATATCATCAAAGTGAGTCCTTTCAGCCAGGTGTAAGAATCGCTCAAAAAGTGGTCACTTTTTCAAATGAAGCTAGGGGCTGCACTGTGGATCCGAAAACAGATTTTTTCTCCACCCTCAGGTATCATTAGAAAAGGGCCTATCTTTTTGATCCTTGCCCTTTATCCACTTTCTCTCTGGTCTATGATGGCATAAAATATAGATCTGTGGCTCTGTCAACAGCTTAGGTTGTAAGACGTTGTAAGCTTGAACATTGATTTCTTTGTAAATTTATTTCGCAACTAGAGGGCGATACGGTCAAAATTTGGTCAATATCAACGTGACGTATTTCTTTCAATTTTGCATTTAAAAAACCTGAACACCCCTCTTTTTGAAGGTGTGTGTGTGTAGAATGTTGCTCCTATTTTGATTTTGGAATTCACTCTTCAGTTGTCAAAATGCCGTCCAAGCAAGAAGAGCAGCGTATCAAAATTTTGCTCACGCATCGCGAAAATCCGAGCTACTCGCACGCAAAGTTGGCAAAATCGCTAAAAGTTGCCAAATCAACCGTTACAAATGTAATTAAAGTGTTTGGGGAACGTTTGTCGACAGCCAGGAAGTCTGGATCGGGGAAATCGAAAACCGGAAGCCGCTGAGACGACAAAGGAGTTGCCGGTAGTTTCAAGTGAAACCCTAACCTATCTCTCCGAGATGCCGCAAATAAGCTGGGTGTATCGTCTACAACCGTGCATCGAGCCAAAAAACGAGCCGGACTATCGACTTACAAGAAGGTAGTGACTCTAAATCGCGATGATAAACAAAATACGACGGCCAAAGCGCGATCCCGGAGGCTGTACACGACGATGCTGACGAAGTTTGACTGCGTGGTAATGGACGACGAAATCTACGTCAAAGCCGACTACAAGCAGCTTCCGGGACAGGAGTTTTATACGGCAAAGGAAGGGAAAGGTAGCAGATATTTTCAAGCACACGAAACTGTCAAAGTTCGCAAAGAAATATCTGGTTTAGCAAGCTCATCTGTACCTGTGGCTTGAAAAGCAGCATTTTCATAGCTTCCGGGACTGTCAACCAAGAAATTTACGTGAAAGAGTGTTTAAATAAACGTCTGCTGCCTTTCCTGAAGAAACACGGTTGTTCCGTACTGTTTTAGCCGGATTTGGCATCTTGCCATTACGGTAAAAAGGCCATGGAGTGGTACGCCGCCAACAACGTGCAGGTGGTTCCCAAGGACAAGAACCCTCCCAACACGCCAGAGCTCCGCCCAATTGAGAAATACTGGGCTATTGTCAAGCGGAACCTAAAGAAGACAAAAAAAACTGCTAAGGACGAGCAGCAGTTCAAGGCAAACTGGCTTTCTGCGGCGAAGAAGGTGGACAAGGTGGCTGTACAAAATCTGATGGCAGGGGTCAAGCGTAAGGCCCGGCAATTCGGATTTGGAAAAGCGGAAGCCTAACTGAATATTTTTCCTGAATTTTTTACTAATTGAACTTGAAAAAGAAATTTAATTTGATTTAAAAAAAAAACGATTTCGCCGATTTACACGCGTTTTCCCTTGACCAAATTTTGACCGTATCACCCTTTATGTATGTCATAGAAGAGAAAGTCTACGAAGAGAACCGATCAACGGAGGTAAGTCATTTTCGCAAGTTATGCCAAAAGAGTTCGTATCGCCCCAGGTTTCCGGAATGTCAAATAAACCCAAAAGTATCCTCCGTTGAACCTGTTGTGTAAAATCATGAAGTTTGGCAACCTTTTGTCGGAAGTAAATCAATCAACAAATTTACAAATTTGCTGGCTCGACATCCCGAATTCCGGCCTTGAATCATAAGCTGATTATCACGTCTGTTGAAAAAGGCGATTTCAGATTGCGCAAAGTTTTTCTTGGCCTCTCAAAATTTGCCTCTTTGCTGATCAATTCTGTTCGTTGCAGCCTGCGATAGTTAGCCTGCCTCCATTTACCAGTTCTTTTCGAGCAGCTGTGACATTCTACACAATGTGAAATTTCAAGTTCGCTGATGGATTTTTGATTCGTTTAAAACTTAACAACAACTGAGCCAAACAACACGAAACAGCAAGCAAATGCAATACAATAAAAAAAAAAAACTCGGACCGATTTCCAATATCCAATACGATTGCAAGCAAAATCAAGCTAGATCAAAACATTTTTTGTTGGTCTGGCAACGAAGACCCACCACACGCTAACGTCAAAGTACTTGTTTCAACGAGTTAAACCACGTTTGAGGAAGAGGATTAAAATTTTACCCAGCAGTTATCAGTTATTCAGAGCAATTCAGAATAAACTTTTTCTCGTTCTGAATTGTGGTGAAAATATATAAAAACATAAGGAATGTATCAAAAATAAGCTATCCCCGTATATTTGCGTTGAACGCGTGCATTTGTGATGGTTTTAATGTGTTCAGCATAGCATGCTGTGCGTTTGACTATCATCTTTCGTTTGTTTACTTGTTTGTACGGTTTAAGGTATGCTGTCAGATCATCTTTATCTCGCTCGCAAACACCCTTTCAAATTGATAATCTCGATGTGAATGACATCGATCGAACTCCATAGATTGCTAACAGCAAGTAGCATACAAACTGATGTGATTAAATTTTCAATATCTAGTACCGACTCTGAGTTATATCAATTCTAAATGTTGAGGTAATGACTGGCATCAAGAATGATTCAGCATAAGCCTTTAAATTCTTCGTTTTTCAAATTTCGCGCACTGAAAAAGACGTGAAAGTTAAGGTTGTGGGCCCTTGGCTAACGTTTGCATTAAAAAAAATGACTTTTTTTCGGATGGTGATAAAAAAAAAAGCTAAGACAGATAATTGCTTTTGATAAATTTCCCAAGAAGGGTAGTTATGTAAGCTTATTTGCGAAAAAAAATTCTATGCCCTTGCGAGCGATCTTCTTGCAGTTATCATGGTATGAGGCACCGTTTCACGTACCTACGAACCTTTCAGAGAACCTAACGTGAAAATCAACATTGAATATTACATCGAGCAGGTTTTGAAGAACCATCTGCTACCTCTTGCTTCAACGCGGGAAAACACCATATTGTTTTCAGCAGGACTCAGCTCCAGCTCACAAGGCAAAGAAGACACAAGCGTGGTGCGCGGAAAATTTGCCCGATTTCATCACAAGCGAAGAATGGCCTGCATCTTCACCGGATCTCAACCCACTTGGCAACTTTGTTTGGGGTTATATGCTTCAACATATAGGCCCTACGAAAGGTCTTACATTTGGTTGATATTTGGGACTAGAAATGAGAAGAAAATTAAGAATTTTCCTTTTATTTTCAACTACCTTTGCTTACCTTGACAGATACGCGTATTTCGTCTACAATGTGCAGACTTTTTCAGTGTCTCGTATTGGTAGAGTAGTTTTAATTAAATGGAAAATACTAATTTTTCTTCTCGTTTCTAGTTATAGGTATTCCACTAAACAGTTCAAACTCTCTAGGATTCGGTTTGCAAAAAGTTATCAAGGAGAAGGGCGAGGAATTCGAATTGAACTAATATGGTTTATTTCTATTATACGTATCAAATGAAAAATGTATGCTATGATTTGGTTGATTTGTTTTGCTGTAATCCCATTTTGTTTTAATGACACCTATTGTGAGACACCCTGTAATAATTGAAGCTCCACTCAAATTCCGCGAAACCAGTACCAGAACCACCTTTGGACAGTTATTTAATCTTAATCTTCTCCTCTTCACTTCCAGCACACATTCCAAGTCCATAACCCGCAACCTGTTAGTTGCTCGTAAAAATAATGAGGTAAGTTTGCCAACTTCGAGAGTCCATCTTCCACTTTATTGCTGGCCCTTCATCTTGAAAATCCCCATACAGTTTACAGCATCGCATAAAAACGCCTTCGCACTTTTTCTCATCTCTACAGCGCGGCCCAAGAGTGTGTTTTATTATTATGATTCTGGTGTGTGACTAATAATGTGTCCAGTTTGTGTACACAGCACTTCAGGAAGAAAGGGTGGAGAAGCACCTGTTTCGACGCTGATGACGACGACGACGCCAGCAACCGGTGGTGGGTGTAGCTGAACATAAATTGTGCGGAAAGTTATTGACGCCATCAACTCTCTCTCTCTCTCGCTCCGAGGAACTGTTGCACTTTTGGGGTCGAAACGCGTAATGCACACACCATCAACTTGTTCAGTGGGTACTTTTTTTTCCTCATTGCTGTACCAGAAGACGTCAGAGGGAGAGACAAAAAAAAAGTGCAAGATGCAAAGAAACGTTTGGTTGGAGTGTTTTTTTTTTCTTGTCCGAATGAAAGGTTTGCATTAACGGGTGAAACGGGCAGTAAAATAATTATTTGAGATCTAGATACAGTACTTAATGTTCCGCCTCGTTTGGGCTATAATTGAGCAATGAAAAAGTCTTCGAAATTAATTTTTGGTTTCGATGAAGGGTTAATTAGTCGAAATTTTTAATAAAAGGGTTTATGCGGGCTTATACCACGGTAGAACAGACGACTCAAATGATGCCGATCTGCGCGTGCAGTTTGACGGCGTAAATGTTGATCAATAGAGCCTAGTGTGTAACCTGAAATGTTGATCTAACCGACTGAATATTGGCTTCCATATACGGCTCATGTTCTTTTGCGAAAAAGGTTGCACAAATGTGTCATCTTCCAATGCAACGATTCCAGCGAATGGCAATTCATTTCAGCATGCATTCATAACCAATTAACTTAGGTTTGTTTAGTTGAGTTTAAAATAATATTAGCTGAATTGCGAATCATCGTATTATACTGAAAAAAATCTTGTAGTAAAAACTACCATTTTACCCGAATATGCATATTTTCAAAACTACCATGAAATTTTAGTCAAATTTACTACGTTTAAATTTACAACCTTCAACATTCGTGGTATATTTGACAGACCTCATATTGATATCCAGCGCACCATGTTTGATCTGACCGCAGGCATGGTAAAATCTACTGCGTTTCTACTACGGTTTTTTTTGCGTGTACGTGTTACGACTTCCTACACGGGAATAAAAAAATTAAAACCACAGAGAACAGACATCCAGGCTCGAACATTTTTGCCCGAATTTACCTGTCGTAAATTTTCAGAAATGCAAACCGTTGAAAAATCATGCGCCGCCATACTCTAGGTTTCACCAAACTAATAATTGACAGCCTATTAAATCTCAAGGCGCGCAGGTGGCGCCATCAACTATACTGAATCACACAGAACTACACGGAAACAAGCTGCAATTTTAAAATGAAAGACAGCATGAAATTTACACACGAAGGGCACTCTAGCTTGGATGTCTGTTCTCTGTGTTAAAACTTTGTTGTTTTGATTCTCCGTGGGATACACTATAGCACAGAGAACATACCTCCAGGCTTAAACGACCGCTTATGATCAAACACTAGACTGTCGATTCAAATTAGAATGGGATGTAGAATGGGGTGGCGCAAGTGTTTCAATTTTTACATACACGGAAGAAACAAAGGACTCAAAATTAAGTTCATTTCACCCAATTCTGGAGTTCCGTGCGGGAAGCCAAATTTAAGTAACTGTACCCAAAGTTTATCGTCGGTAAATTTAACCTAATGTAATAAAACTTGTAAATACCAAAAAATGAGCACTTTTCCTCACGGTGAGTAAGCAAATGTTATAAAACAGTTAAAATAGAGTGCTTTTCTCGAGATGATAGAATAAAAACATAAATTTACTTGATAACTTTTTTGATTTTGTTTATTTCTTAATTTCCGCGATTTTTCACAATAACGGCTAGTTTAGTACCGTAACATATTTATTCTTTTGCCGTCCTTGAACCTGACATACGTCAAATAATGAAAGTATGCAAACGACTTCCATTTTTACTCAAAAATGAGTTGACAATGAAGTACTTATCCATTGAGTAATCTTTATCTAATGTGCATAACCAAATTGACCCATCTCTCCAGTTCAACAACAGTTTCTTAATTTTGAGTGTAAAAATACTCAATTTTAGGTACTTCCGTGTAGAAATATTGGCAAAGTTTTTCTGTCACGTTATCAATGTTGGTAAACAAAGTGAATGATGAAAGATTGAAATGGGAAGAAAATGGGAATTCTATTGGTGCAATAATCAGCTAGGCAATACTTTGGAAAAAACATTCCATTCCATTGGGTTTCCCAAAAACAGTGATTTGTAAGTAAATAACGCAATCATTTGACGGATCCCGAATAAACAAGTATTTTAAAGATATTATACCATTTATCGTTTCATAATTATTCAAGCTATCTTCCAACAATTATGAACTGAAGATAAAGTGTATCATATCGATGATATATGTTATGGTAAATCAAGATTTTACCATAACACTAATAGGTTGTTAAGTATCGTTACCATACAAAAAATGACATTTTATCGAACCAAATTTCCGGTGTATCATACAGTAAATAATTTGTGAATAATATTTTTTTCTGCAGTTTTACTTTAGTTGGTATCGTTCAATTGTGGTTATACCATAAAATATTACCACTATCGTAGTATATGTATAAGTATATCGTATACTTATACATTATTTAATAATAAATACGATATAAAAAGATAATAGATATCGTTACAGTATACTAATATTATATGAGAATTTCAATCATGATGATAACTGCTACAATCATGATACAATAATGAATAATACTTTTCCTGTTTTTTTTTCTCCCAATCCAAGTAAATAAAAACACACCTTTGATGTTGACATTTGTTTTATTAAAAGCTTTTCGTTGTGAAATATAAATAGAAATTGAGGGAATATAATTAAAAAACACCAGCAAAAGTAAATCCAAACCAAAGCAAAGGTAATCCAACAAAAAAAAACACCTTGATTTATGGAACTTTAAGTAAACTAAGATAACTAGAAATACTATAATAAGAGATCAGCGGACTCAAAAACCGTAAATATGGCACTCGGATCCATCGGAAATTTTAAGAAAAGGAAATTTTAACCATTTCATGTTCAGTGCAGTCTTTCATACTTACTCCAATGTAAAACATAAGAAAAGAGCTCATAATGATTGTTATTTTTCTATAATATAAAATGAGGATACAATAGTTGGACAATGGCACATATTTTTTATACACATTTGCGACAACTGTCAAATTTGCCGTTTCCGTTCCGCTTCCGTCCACATTACGTTTGGGCCTATACAAATACATATTATAATGATCAGTATTATAACATGAGTCATACATTTTGTGATAATGAACTAAAAATTACGTATTCTTAAAATAGTGTTAAAATGTTTTTTTGTTTATCGTGACCATAATTCATACCTTTCCTTCGTTATATCATACAATGAATGAGCAAGGGATATGCTATACGGCACTGTTAATTTCTTGTTTATGAGATCATTATCATACATAGATTACACTATTTATGGTTGTTAAAAGTTTGAATGGTTTCTTACATTACATCAGCATTATACACGGATGATACGTACAATGGTGATTACAACATGAATGGAAAATGTATAATAATGGTCATACAGCTAATGGTAATTTTCTATTCGGGATGAAAAAGACCTGTTTTTTTTCGTGGGTGTCGGATGACAGATCGAAAATTGATCTGCACGGTGAACGCTACTTACCCAAGGGTAGCGTAACATATTTTCAACACTTTTTTCACAGGCCGTGTATCTCTATACGTGGAAATCAAGGGCAAAAGAACTTAAATGTGTAGACTATGAGTTTTTTACACAACTTCACAACTTTTTTCACCTTAACGGTAGGTCTATTTCTCTTACCTTTTCTCAAGAAATAGAAAGGACATGGAGAAAAATAAATCTTCCCATGTGTGGACCGCAGGGATGCCAGATATTTTTTCAAATGTCTGCGATAAAAATTTGAAATGTCTGGGAATGTCTGAAAAGTCTGTGTATTATTACTTATTCCAGAATTATTTTTTTGCAAAAAATTCTTTCAACGAAAAGATATAATAAGAGAGCGAGTTATGTTATGCTCAGCCACTGCTTATCTTCGAGTCCATTGCGTCTCCAATTGACTCATTCGTTCCATCAAGGATTACTACTTTAAACATAAATAATACCTACACTGATAAAAAAGCGTTTTGAAATTCATGGAAGTATGGAATTCAATCCGATTCCTTGTGGCTAAATTTCATAAGGATGAATTTTTTAATGTTTTCTACACCAGTATACGCTATTTTGAAATATTTCATCAATCCTCTTACCGAATCTACTATACTGTTCAGATTCTCGTATGTTTTAAATCCGAACTTTAGAGAAATTTCTTTGGAAAATTTAGAAAATATTTTAAACGTCTGTAAAAGTCTGCAACATAAATAAAAAGTCTGCAAATTTACAGACATGTCGCCGCATTACGGCGCCACTATATTAGCATACACATGATTTTTTGTTATATTCGTATGAGCCAATTTGTCTGTTCTCTGTGACTATGGCAACCCAAATTTTTATAAAATGCAATAAAAGACTGCCCCAGATAGTATGGATGCGAGTCCAACACAAGTTTTGGAAATTCGATTTTTATTAGATACTAGCTGAACCCGGTGCGAGCTCTGCTACGCTTGCAACTAAAAGAATACAAATTTAAGAGAACTGGCACGTTTATGGTTGTTCATTTTTAAATGAGTTCAAACTTCTATCAGAACATGCTTCTTCTAATATCGATTTTTTTGTGAACAACAATATTGAACATCGGCTTCGTAAAGTGTTACACAGGCCTGAGCCTAACCAATAAACGGACTAACTAAAAAAAACATGCTTCTTACTCGAGACATCCACGTTTTGTGTTTGAGTCTCCTAGATAATTCTAATGTTCGGTAGACATGTGTATTTCATTTGTATGGGAGCCCTCCCTTCCAGAGGGAGGAGGTTTCTCAAACCACCATACAATCATTGCCTTCAAAACCCCCTACATGCAAATTTGGTTCCATTTGCTTGATTAGTTCTCGAGTTATGCAGAAATTTGTATCTCATTCCCCTTCCTGAGAGAGAAGGAGTCTCAAACAATGATAAGAACCTTTCTCAGCCCCAAAAACTTCTGCATACATATTTTATT
Organism: Aedes japonicus; assembly: GCA_034211315.2. NCBI lineage: Eukaryota > Metazoa > Arthropoda > Insecta > Diptera > Culicidae > Aedes > Aedes japonicus. Next base: position 98,018 of record JASCZW010003559.1, read on the forward strand.
CGGTTCAGAACTTTCCGAGTCTATAAGGGTCAGACAGAAATTCATCCCAAGATGCACACTTGTTGCTATTCGGTGGATATAACATTAATATTACTTGTTTTAGTCATAATACAGTTTTTGCAACTAATTATGACCGTAGTGTGCTACTTAGGACAAATATGAATTACGTCTCATGTAAACTTCATAATTTTTAAGTGTGCACCTCCAAAAACCCTCATATGCCAAATATGGTTTCATTTGCTGGATTAGTTCTTGAGTTATCCAGAAATATGTGTTGCATTTGAGAGAGAGAGAGAGAGAGAGAGAGAGAGAGATGAGGGGTCTCGAACTACCGTAGAAACATTTCTTGCCTTCAAAATCCCATGATGCCAAATTTGGTTCGATTTGTTTTATTAGTTCTCGAGTTATGCAGAAATTTCAGATTCATTTGTATGAGAGACCCCCCTTCTAGAAAGAGGAGGGGTCTCAAACCACCATTAAAGACTGTATTCAATGAAATTTGGACACACAAAATAGGTCACCAAAAATTTCCCTTGAGCCCGATTCTTTTCAAACTTTCTGGAAACAAAGTACTACTAAATGGTTATGTTTTGACATCATTGGTTTATTGAACCTCTTCTCCCAACCCAAATGCCCGCACCTTTTCCTTGACCACTTTCATCAAATTTTGGGCAATGATAGGACCGAATTGCTTACTTACTTTAACCACACTTTCTTTAGTTCAAGTTCATTTTCTATCAGTTTTGGAGTTTAAACGAGATTTGCCTTCATGATTGCCCAAAATTTTTCAATTGGGCGAAGTTCCGGAGTGTTTGGAGGGTTGACGTCTTTTGGTACAAAAACTACATTATTATCTTTGTACCAGTTTAAGACGGGCCGGGCATAGTGGCAAGATGCCAAATCCGGCCAAAACAGTGTCGGGCCACCGTGAGATCTCAAGAAGGGCAGAAGCGTCGTTTTTGGATGGCATTCGTCTCATCGTCCATCACAATATGCAGAACGGCTTTGTGAGCCACTCCCTGTACAGTTTTCTTGCACGAGTTTTGGCCACCGAGTTCTGTTTATCGCTCCGGTTCGGTGCCTTCTGGACCTTGTACACATGTAATCCAGAACGTTTCATTGTTTTCTGCACAAAAAAAAACTGAAACTTTCGCCTTTTTCGCAACATCCCTGATCGAAATGTTGGGATAATGCTTAAATTGGTTCCTGGCCTTCTCCGGATTTGATGTGCCACGTTTTGTGTCACTACCATTTTTCCGCTTGGTTGTCTTACGGTCCTTGAACGTTTTGATCACATGAGATACGGTTGAATGTGCGATTCCGAGCTGTTTTTCGATCCATCGATGAGAAGCGTTTGGGTTTTCGACGTGAGTGCCCAAAATTTGTTGGCGCACTATTTCTTCATTCGAAGCCATCACTGAAATCACTCGACCGATTTTCACGAAATTGACACAAGTTTTACACAATTGAAACAACACAATGAAATACATTCAGTTAAAATTTCAATAATTTTTACCCACACGCTAAAAAGTTACGAACAATTGCGTGTGTCCAAATTTCATCGGATACAGTCTTTAGTAACATTTCTTGCATCTAAAAACTCCCACATGCTGAATTTGATTTCCTTTGCATGATTAGTTCTCGAGTTATGCAGAAATATGTGATTCATTTGTATCGGAGCCCCCCCCCCCCTTTCAGAGAAGGAAGGGGTCTCTGAATCTTAAGAACCTTTCCCGGTCCCAAAAACTGCTCCGTACAAAATTTCACGCCGATCGATTCAGTAGTGTCCGAGTGTTCGAGGCTACAGGGTGCGGCAGAAAATAATGCGAAAATTTGTTCTATTTATTAATCCCATTTTCAACTAATTCAAGCAATAATATCAACATTTTCGATGGCAGTTATCTTTATAAAGTCCTTAGTCCTTAGTCCTCCGACATTGACTGCCATGTGCGTGTAATGTTTGACTTCAGGGTTTTCACACTATGATGTGATGTTTTGCAGGCTCGTGCTTCAATATATGCCCAAATCGAATAATCCAACGGATTAAGATCTGGACTGCTGGGGGGCCACAAATCCTTCGGCCATAACTTCATGTTATCGTTCAACCATTGTTGGGTTCGATTGGACGTGTGATACGGCGCTCCATCCTACTGTAGGACAACGTTTTGGTCCTCGGAGAAGTTGGCCTTCACCCAGGGAAGCACTTGGTTCTTTAAAATACCGATATACACTTCGGTATTGATTTTAACTCCAGCATCAATGAAAACAGGCGGCATTTTCAAACCGTTGGACGCCACCAAGCCAAACATCGTGGAACCAACCGGAGGTTTGGCTTGAAATTTGAATTTCACTTTTTCCGGAACGTTCTCCATTTTCTGCGGTGAAATGAACCGGTCCGAGCGGCTGTTGGCCACAGCATCGATGCTGAAAAGTTTTTCTTTGTAGAACTGGATTAAAAAATTTTCCTTCTTCAACAAGGAAAGCAATCTCTTGGAACGAGTCACTCGTAGTTCCTTGACTCGGTCCGTTATCAAGTGTCGTTTCACTCTGGCTCTAGAAGATGCATGCAGGTCTTCTTTGATGCTTCTCCGCATGGATTTCTCCGAAATATTGGCTTCCTTTGCAAGTTTTCTTATGAAACGCACCGGGTTGCGAGTAATTTTTGCACGGATCGATTTGATCACGTTCGGCGTGCGTGCAAACCACGGACGGTCGCTTCCCGGCTTCCGCTGCTTAGGACCATCCTGCAGGGACTTTTTTATGCGGTAAACTGTTGCCAAATGGCACCCTACCACCTTGGCAATCTCTTTCGTTCAGCTCAAACCCTCTAGGAATCTCTTTCGGTTTCTTCTGGGCGAGCAACAAACTGGTGATCACTCCTTTTGCGAACATTTTGACGAATTTGCAATAAAACAAATAGAATGTTTGGATGCAGCACTTGAAAGTAAACATAAACAAATACACTTTCGACAGAAATCAGTCACTAGCAACACAAATTAACCCAATACTCAAGTTTGAACATTTTCGCATTATTTTCTGCCGCACCCTGTATGGCGAAAATAGGACTGTGAAATATACGATTGCTTAGATGGCTAAAATGGGAACACTGATAGTTTCTTGTACCTTTTTAAAATATGGTTAAAATGGTAATAAAATCTGATTTTATGTTTAAAAAGTTTAAAGCCATGGTTTGTACATTATGCTCAGTGTGAAAACCGATGCGTAAAAAAAAAACTTCAAAATAAAATTATTAATGATTGAAAATTGGTTGCTTACTGCCTATACACTAGATTGAATGGTTAACTAGGAGAAGTAAAATTAGATTCTACAAAAGTGATGGAATGAAACTGATTATTCATTGTTTTTTTTTAAATAAACTGTATTGGAGAATATCTAAAATGTATAAAGGGTGTCCACGATGAAATTGCCACACTATGAAATTGCTCTAACTTTTTAACCGTTGGGTAGAATTTAATGAAAATTTGGGTGGATTTAGTTCATAGTGCATTATTTACATCCTGCAAGTTTTAAAGTCCTGTGATCAAAACTCGCGGAAATGGAGTCGAAAGAACAGCTCGTGCGTGATAAAATCTTGCGCATTCATCACGAGAACAAGGATCTCTCGCATCGTTCCATCGCTAAAACGTTGGGAATCGCGAATTCCACGGTGTCGCGAGTGATTAAGCGGTTCGAAGAACGGTTGACAGCCGATCGGAAGCCCAGAAGTGAAGGAAAAAGTATTCCGTACAACACCAACAATCACAACCGCGTAGTTGGGGCCTTCAACCGAAATCCGAACGCCTCCGTTCGGGATGTGGCTAAGAAGCTGCACCTAAGCCGAAGTTTTGTCCAGAAGGCCAAAACTAAGGCTGGGCTTCGAACGTTCAAGGTACAAAAGGCCCCTAATCGCGACGAGAAGCAGAACAAGTCCGCCAAAACCCGTGCCAGGAAGTTGTACCTCAACATGCTGACGAAAGTTGAATGCTGCATCATGGACTACGAAACATATGTGAAGGCCGACTTCAAACAGATCCCCGGCAACCTGTTTTTCACGGCCAAGGATAAGTTCAGCGTTCCGGAGCATGTCCGCACTCAGAAGATGTCCAAATTTGCGAAGAAATTCCTGGTTTGGCAAGCCATCTGCACGTGCGGGAAGCGGAGTGCACCTTTCGTGACCCAGGACACGATGAACGGACAGGTGTACATAAAAGAGTGCCTCCAGAAGCGGCTGCTTCCTCTCCTGAAGGCCCACAACGTCCCAACAATCTTCTGGCCAGATTTGGCCTCATGCCACTACTCCAAGGACGTGCTGAAGTGGTATGCGGACAATAAGGTCAATTTCGTGCCGAAAATGTTCAACCCTCCCAACACTCCGGAGCTCCGCCCCATCGAGAAGTACTGGGCGATTATGAAGCAGCACCTTCTTAAACGACCTAAGGTAGTGAAGACAGTCGAGGAACTGAAGAAAGTACGGGTTTACATGCAAAATACGGTTGATTCACAGGTTGTGCAGAATCTTATGGCCGGGGTTAAGGCCAAGGTGCGGGCATTTGCGTATGTACTTTAAATAAAATACGAGTAAAATGGACAAATGAAGTTTAATAGTTATTTCTCAATCCCTGAAAATTTGATGGCAATCGGATGAAAACTCGAATTTTTCGAATCAATTTTGTGTGTGGCAATTTCATCGTGGACACCCTTTAGTCTGCGTTTGAATACACAGATAAAAAAAACATTGAATTTTATGCGTATTCTAATGCACATAAAGGGAATGCTAGATTTGGCAGAAATTAATGGGATATTGTATGTAAATTGAGGTCAGATAACGCCTGCATCCAGCCTGTTGTATGACAGATTACAAACATTGTTGTATGGTGCAGCGAAAATTGCATACAACTTCGTTGTTTACGCCTCCTTTGGGTTGAAATTAAACGAGAGGAAATTTTACGCGCTTGTTAAAATTAATTACTTTTTTCTGTGTATCTTGGCACTCCGACGTTTTTCTAATAAATTTTGAACCTACTTATTACGACGTGTGAAATCGATAGAAGGTTGACTTAGTGGTGTGCATGATGCTTACACCAAAGTCAACGGTCGAGTAAGTCTTGAGAATCGTAACATTCAGTCTTCCATATGTTTTTTTCGCAGCTTTTTGAACTTAACTTTAATGTCAACACATATATTTCAGAATACATCCTTGTGAACTCTTCATTTGCAGATTTAAGTCTTTAAATATTTACGGGTCATAAGGATTACATCACGCGTAAGATCCATAATTTTTAAGAGTGTATTCATCGTATTTTTGGACGATAACGACTGACAAAATTTTTCATTGATGATGTCCAAAACGTTGGACTTTTCAGGTATGGGAAAACCGTCCTAAGAACTTTTTAAGAACTTTATATGTATGTAACTGTAACTATTTGTAAGATAAATAAATGTAGTAGCACAATACAAATTGTGCAAAATTATAAGAAACACCCAGCCTAGAATCGCTCCGTACTAAGTATCACAAATTTCCAAACCTTCGACAACACCCGTAATGCCTGGCGGTTGTTCGGAATCATCTCATTTCGCTGATAAGTACGAAAATAAATCATCTCTCTCCATACATTACGTACATGGCTGCGACCTATTGGTCTAGTTGCTGATTACCGACCAATCGCCGGTCAACAGGAGAAAGAACCCGGCCGCACGAGGAGAACCTGACGTAACAGGACGAGCCGCTGAATGACACAGAAATGTCATGTCATCTCTCCTCATCAACGGAGCGTGCTTGTGATTTGCATAGCTCTTCGGTGTGTGAGTGTTTGTGTTGTTGGAAGTTCGAAAGCAAACAAACGCTCAAGTGGACCGAGCTAGCAAACGTCCATCCAGAATACCCCAAATCGTACGGAAAAACAAACGCTCAAAACTTTCCTCAAAAGTGGCCAAAATCGCCACTGCCTACTTAGCTCGGAGATGCTGGGTGACACGTCAATGTGCAGCAATTTATCATCGACCGCGACTGCCTTCAATACGATGGCGGTGAGAATGGGAGATATTTTTGGCTGACGGAACAACCAAAAAGAACCGACCATTCCGAGCGAGATGTAGTAAATGAGATTATCCCTGCGGCCAAACAATCAGATCTCGGAACAGAAAGTGAAAACTTACTCGGCTGCGGTTTTGTCACATTGTCGTGAACTGGTCGGGTGACGATGGTGGCGACAACCGGCATTCGATCAGCGATCTGGCCGAAAGCGAGAGTGAAAATAGTACAGTTAACATCAACAGCAGCAAGCAGGACGAGGGAAACGGCGGGTGTGACAGGTTAAAAATAAAGGAGCAAATCTTACTCCTAAGTACTGCGACATTATTTTTGGCAAATGAATCTTGACGGGTTGTCTACATTTTACAGCGTGACGACTTTTGACTCGGTGATTTGGGCAGTGAGAGCCAAATTGTTTACAATTGAAAGTAATTACGGGATGTTTGAAATTACAGTAGAAGTGGTTATAAAGTTTTATATGAACCATAGAGCTCGCAGTTTACAGAAATTCTGAAGTGAGGAGAATGTTGCCATAAATTGTACAGATGCTAGTTACAAAATGTTGGTTTACTGTTGAATGGAATCGAATAGGGTTGTGTTTTTGACGCAGGACTTCGTCTTTGTTTCTGATACTGGGGTACAATTTAAAAATAAAATCGCATTACGACCGTCACGAAGAGTGGTCAGATTTTGAGCGTTAAGATCTCAGTCATTTATCAAAATATTTTCAAAAATTTTGCAACGCATTTCTACGCATTAACTTCAATAGACAACAATGTTGCTTGTGGGCCACATACTGTTGAAAAATTCATAAATGTTAACCCAAGTAACAATTTTAGTTTCATTCAAGCCGTATAGCACTTCTACCGAATTTGTTGTTAAAACTACATACAAAAGTGTTTTATCCACCAACAACTCCCTTATGCATCTTTAAAGTCGAAATGTGTACAAAGTGGCCCACTCTATAGACGGTTGTGAAAACAAATTAATAAAACCTTTACAAGACCATAAAGATTTAGAAATTGTTCTTGTGAAAGATGTTATGACCGCTTGAGAACATAACCTTGAGAACCGTCATAAAACCTATTGGCTGCCATCAAAACCAGCATAGGGCCAAATGGCCACTGCTGTCAAACTTCACGGTGATATCGTGGTTTGTTTTTGTTGTTCTGCAATCGAACAATTCTCTGCTATTCTTATTCAAAGTTCTAGTGTTGCGGGAAATTTTGTTTGATAGCAAAATATGCAAAACAAATTGAGTTTTTTTTTTATAGCTTATCATGCTCCAAATGAAATGCGCATTCAATTGTATGGTGAATATTGGAACGATAAGAGCCGAAAATAAATGTGCCTCGGATATTATGCGAGTTTCATCAACGAAATTTGATAAACTAATCCTGAATTTCCAGAAAATTTATGAAATTTCTGAATTCAATAACGTTATCTAAACGAATGCCAAAATTGGTCTCTGATTTCCAGTTCATTTGGATAACATTTAATACTAGCTCAACCCGGTGCATGCGCTGCTACGCTTGCAACTAAATGAAGGAAAATTTAATGTAACTGGCACTTCTATGTTTTTTTTTCGGAATGAGTTTTTTTTTCTTGAATAAGCAGGGGTTCAAAATTCTATCAAAACATGCTTCTTACCCGAGAAATACACGTTTTGTGTTTAAGTATCCTGGATAATTCTCATTTTTGGTAGAAATTTGTGTTTCATTTGTATGGGAGCTCTCCCTTCCAGAAGGGGTGGTTTCTCAAACCACCATACAATGATTGCCTTCAAAACCCCCCACATGCCAAATTTGATTCGATTTGCTTGATTAGTTCTCGAGTTATGAAGAAATTTGTGTCTCATATGTATCAGAGCCCCCCCTTCCTGAGAGAGTAGGGGTCTCAAACAATCAATAGAACCCTCTCCCAGCCCCAAAAACCCCTTCATATTAATTTTCACGTTGGTCGGTTCAGAAATTTCCGAGTCTATAGGGGTCTGACAGGCAGACAGACAGACAGAAATTCATTTTTATGTATATAGAAATCTACCCTCCAAAAACCTCCACATGCCAAATTTGGTTCCATTTACTTGATTTTTCTCGAGGTTATGCTGAAATTCGTGTTTTATTTGTAGTAAGAGACCCATCTTTTCAGTGAGCGGAGGAGTTTCAAACCACAATAGAAACTTTTCTTGCCTTCAAAAACCTCCACATGCCAAATTTGGTTCCATTAACTTGATAAGTTCTCGAGTTATTCAGAAATTTGTGTTTCATTTGTATGGAAACCCCCCTCTCGCCCCTTCCAGATGGCAAAGGAGTCTCAAACTTCCATTTATCTCCTCCAAAAACCTCCACATGCCAAATTGGGTTCCATATGCTTGATTAGTTCTCGAGTTATGCACAAATTAGTGTTTCATTTGTATGAGATGTTGTTTCATGTATGTTTCATGTATGTTTCATGTATGTTTAATTTGTATGAGGGCGGAGGGGTCTCGATTTACCTTAGACACATTTCTTGCCTTCAAAAACCTTTACCTACCAAATTTGGCTCCATTTACTTGATTAGCTCTCGAGTTATGTAGAAGCTTTTGTTTCATTTGTATGGGAGCACTGCCCCCCAACCTAACAGAGAGAGAGGAGGGGTCTCGAACTGTCGTAGAAACATTTATTGCCTTTAAAATCCCCGCATGCCAAATTTGGTTCCATTTGCTTTATTAGATCTAGAGTTATGTAGAAATTGCAGTTTCATTTGTATGACAGCACCTTCTAGAGAGGGAGGGGTCTCAAACCACCATAAAAACATTGTTTCTCCTCCAGAAAACCCCACATGCCAAATTTGGTTCCATTTGCTTGATTAGTTCTTGAGATATGCAGAAACTTCTGTTTCATTTGTACGAGAGCCTCCCTTTCTAGAGAGGGGAGGGGTCTCTGACTACCATAGAAACATTACTTGCCTCCAAAAACTTCCGCATGCTAAATTTGGGTTCCTTTGCTTGACCAGTTCTCGAGTTATGCAGAAATTTGTGCTTCACTTGTATGGGAGCCCCCCTTTCCAGAGAAGAGAGGGGTTTAAAACCATCATAAGAACCTTCCGGTGTCCAAGACGAATCCAACAAAGCAAAAATCTTGCCAAACGGTCCTTCCGCTCGCGAGTTAAATCGTGAGAAAGGAAACCCCAACTCATTTTTATTTACATAGATTTGGTGTATTTATTTTTTCCACATTTCAATTATTTCATATATTTCAATATGGCGATTGGAAGAAATTACAGTTCTACCAAAAAGCCAATTTATCTTCGCAATGGCTACTATAATACTATTTGGTCATTTGGTGACTTTTTTCAATGCCAATTGGCCGTTTAATGCATTTACTGGGGGCAAAATGGTTTCAAAATGCTTTTTCAACTGACCATAATAAGATACTTTGAATGAGTCCTAAAACGACATTTCAAAACCGCATTCTACGAGTTCAAAAAGTCAAAATTAAACCTTTGATAGGAGTGAAAGGAACTTTAAAAGACAAGGTTTTAAGATCGTTGTGACGAAGATGTGTACCTCATAAACCTGACTTGAAACTTGAAACCTATTGGAACCTCTTACTGACATAACAAAAACAAATTGATTTCCAGTTGTGTTCATAAAACTCTAATAAAACTTAATAAAGCTGGATGGTTTTTGCAATGTTACTTGGGAAGCCTTGTTTTGAAGAGTATATTAACCTCTTCAGGCCTAAGGGATCATACATAACCCCAAAAGGAAAATGGCTGTATAAAATCACAGACTGAATAAAAGTGTCCGCTGTCTTAGGCAAGCTTATTCTGCATCAATTCTTCTATCTGGAAAATATAAAAAACATTCAAGTTTAAGGTCTAATTGACGACCTATAGCATCCTGTATATGAAAAAGTTCAGGAAGAAAAAATAAATGCTTTATTAATAGTATAGAGCGTTCTTTTAGAATATGGGCCCTATGCATACGCATTGTTGAATTGGAGATAAACGTTACTTATGTTTGTATCTTTCTGGGATGTTTTAGGTTATCCAAAATCCACTTGAGTTCAGAACTTTAGATCTGCAGTAGTAACAGTAGCTTCTTGGGCTCTATAAGGTAATTATATGTATTCAGACATATTGAATGATCCTTTTGGTAGGTCAACTGTCATTATTTGATAATTTTGTGATGTTCTAGGTCATCAAAACTGTCCTTGAGTTCAGAACTTAAGATGTTTAGTAGTTTAAATAGCTTTTTGGGCTATACAAAGTAACGCTACGAATTCTACCGTATGCAGTGAATATTTTAGAACGTAATCAAACATTACGAAATAAACTGGGATCATTGGGGTCATCCAAGCTGACCTTGAGTTCAGAAGATATAATCTATGAAAAGTGATATGCATTCAAATACATTCAGTGAATCTTTTGCAAGCTCACCAGTCATCTGGGGATGTTCAAGTTCTTAAAAACTGACCTGAGTTCAGTTTACATTAGTAACCGTAACCTCTTGGGCTATTCAAAACTATGATAACTGTTTAAACATATTCAATGAATATTCTGAAACGTCCTATTCTAAGTTAAGTTAGTTTGTTTGGCATGAATATCCCAAGATTATCTCATAATGTCTGTTAAACTTCCAGGGAATTGAATATTTTTGAAAAAAAATCAGGACAGTTTGGACGACCTAGCACATCTCAAAAAATATATCCTATATTTTTAAATTATTGTTCATTGAGGACCAATTGCTCAAAACACACCAAATTGCTAGTATAATAGTGCTCGGAAAATTTTAGGCCTGAGAGACTTACATTTAGTTTGGTATTCCTACGTCATCATTTCGAACAACCAACTGGGGCTGTACCTTGTAGTTTTTAAATTAAACCCTAACTATCTCAAAAATTATAAGAGATAAAAATATACTATTTTCAGCATGTTTGCATGTTTTTATATGATAAATAAAAGTGTACAACATTGAACATTTTTAGAAAAACGAGATTTTATGTATAAAAAAACTGAATTAAAGGGATGTTCGAAAGAAAACTCCCCAAATTTACATTAAAACCAATAGATAGGCATATGTTAGCTTCGGCAAAGTTGTTTTGTATGAAATTTGCTATATTGCTAGGACGGAACGTCTTTTAATTACGTCACGCAAAAAGTGACTTTTTATGAGCAAGCATGGTTTAAAATGAAACTGCGAGTTTGACATCACAGGCACTGTTGCATAGGTGTAAAAGAGACAACTTCAGTATGCCAGACCTGATTTTACTTGATATGGATCGTAGAAGTATGCGTTTAAACATGGCTGGAACTCTCATATACACTATTGAGACCACCTTAGATAATAGAGTCATCTTGGTCAGGATGACGCAGTTCGGACAGAGAGAAGAAGAAGGAGATTAAGTGCTCCCAGTCTGTCGATCTAAAATCTATGCAAGTTTTAGATATGTGGTGTGGTAGTCAGGGCTATCTCATGTCAAATAGAAGTTCCAAGTAAATATGTAAAATTTGTTGACATTTTGTATTCCTGCTAGATGTCTTTCTGCCTATAATAAATGTTTGTATAAATCGAGCACAATAAGCTTTAAAGCACGATTCAAAGTAAATTTGGAGGCATTCAAGTGATCATAACTCAAGAATTAAACAACATACACGGTTGATCGAAACGTTAAACAAAAGGTATTTATTCATTTTTAAAACGATATATAACAAGTTATTACATTTTACCTTTTCGAACGAACTGTCGCACTTTGCTTGTGATCGATGTCATCATGATCTGCACAGTCGCTGGGCCACTCTACCGGTGAACTTATTCCACTTTAAACGCATTTGTTGTGCATTTGTCACTTCTTTACTGCATCTTCAAAGTTTTTGCTTGACAATTGCCCAATATTTTTCGATCGGTATGAACTCCAGGCAATTCGGAGGATTAATCTCTTTGGCGACGAAATTAACATTGTTTGCTGCAAACGGTTCTAGTACCTCTTTAGAATGATGACAGCTGGCTAGATCCGGCCAAAACAACGTTGGTCTAGTGTTGCCGAATGAAGGGTAAAATCCGCTTTAATGTAAACCTTCGACGTCATTGTGTGGGATGTGATGAAAACCTTGGTTTTAAGGCCACAACTGCAGATTCCTTGCCAAATCATTGGTTTCCGAGCAAACTTATCAGCAAAAACAAATTTATACCTGGAAAGGACTTCCCCACGACCAGTTGAAGGTAAATTTTTGTCCGGGGATTTGTTTATAATTCATTTTGACATATGTTTCGTCATCCATTGAAATACAGCCATCAAATTTCGTCAAAACTCGTTTGTATAGTAATCGTGCTCACTTTTTGGCCCCTAAATTTTGTTTCAGGGAGCGATTTGGATGTTTACTGGCACAAAAATACCTTCTTTTGAAAGGATGTTACACACGGTGGAAAAGTTGGAATCGTATTTCTTTGCCAAATCACGTATGGAGACACCTGGGTTGCCTCTCACGTACCTAAACACCTTTCTCCTCAGCTCCTTATATCTAGTGCCACTTTTATGATAGATGCGCTCTGCTCTATCCACACTCAGAGTATCCTTGTAACGTTTGATTACAAGACACGTCGTTGATTTTGAGAATTTTGACACTTTTGCTATTTTTGAGGCTGACCACGATGGATTCTCTGGATGTTTGTGCACAGTTAATTGTCGTTTCTCAAGTTCCATGATCCGTTTTTTCGAAATGCGTCGATAAATCGAGAAAAACTTTTCACCTATTTCTTTGTCAATGAAACATCAACAAATGCCTTTCAAACTTTTTTTTGTTCCAACCACCAGGGACGCTGTGGTGTATTAAACAGTGCGTCCAGATTTACTTTGAATCGAGCTTTAGTCCCAAGCAGCATCTGTTGGTTCTCTGTGTAATAACAGCTGATCTGGCAACAACGGAGTAGCAACCTCTGGCGGTCAATCATGCTCATGCTCATGATCTTGATTGGAACTACTGTATGAATAACTATTATACTTGACATATATAGACAATACACTACGAATAAGATTTTCCCAAAGTTTGAGGTTTCTATTCATGCAGTTTAAAAGTTACAGAAGATTGTCGGTGTGCCATTTTTATCGTATATAAACTTTATGAAAAAAACATCGAACATTTACATTAATCAGTCGTTTTGAACCTGTCAGAATACAGGTGAACAGTTCTCACATTGAATTGAAGATGGCGTATCAGCGATGATATAAATTACGTTTTCAAGCGTGTACTGTGTTCCGATTGCTTAACTCTTCAAAGAAAATTGAAGTTCATTTGATACTGAGTACAGTTGATTCAATTTTGTATGTTTGCTTACTGATCCTGAAGATCGAATTATCAGTACGGAGGTTGGTCGTCAAAATGGTCTTCTGTTTCGGGAAATAGCGGCAAAGATAGAAACGCTAGCATTTGTGCGATTCAAAAGCTTTGGAAAAAGTACTAGTTTGACAATGGAGTTGTTCGAAAGAGTGCTGGAGTTATCATAGAAGTGAAGTAAAACCCAAGAGATAAACTTATCTTCGGGTATAGTGGATAGAACGAATCAATTAAATTGCAAGAACAAGGGTTGAAGATCAAGTTTTCGGATGGACGACCACTAATCCACAAAATTAACGAACGTTTGCAGTTTGCAAATAAATACATTCAAACGCCGATTTCGGTCTGGTAAAAGGTCCTGGAGTCAGACGAATTGGAGCCTTCTGGAACGCAACGACAATTCAGGGCGTGGTCTAAGTAACGGTAGGACCAGCTGGACAAGAATGTTTAGGAGACTGTAAAATACCGAGGTGGTTACATCATGGTATGGACGTGATTTGTTTGATTCAGTGCCGACTTGCGGTCGATATTAATGACATAATGTATGGTAACAAGTGCATCGATATTTTTTAAGATAAATTGAAGAGATTGGCACAAAACATCGGCTTAGCGAAAGATTGGATCTTCCAGAAAGACAACCATCCAGAACACAAGGTACATAAACAAAATTTTGTTCTAAAGGGTGTTCCGATCAAAATTTGGTCAAACAGTAATGTGTGTGAGTTGATCAAATTTTTAAATAATAAGTCAATTTGTTTTCTTTTTTATGTTCAGTTAATACAGCATACAGAAGATAAGCTTACTTTTAAATGAATGCGAATTGCCGGCTCTTTCGTTTAACACCTGTCACAAGATTTTGTAAAGTCTTCTTGTCTACTTTACTCGCAGCAAAATGCCAGTTTGCCTAGAACTGTTTCTCGCTCAAAACAGCTTTTTGAGTCTTCTTAAGGTTCCGCTTGACGATGGCCCAATATTTTTCGTTTGGGCGGAGCGTGTTGGGGAGGGTTCTTGTCCTTGAGCACCACTTTAACGTTGTTGGCAGCATACCACTCCATGGCCTTTTTCCGTAATGGCAAGATGCCAAATCCGGCCAAAATAGAACGGAACAATAGTGTCGCTTCAGGAAAGGCAGCAAACGTTTTTTGTAGGCATTCGCTCAGATAAATTTCTTGGTTGACGGTTCCGGTCGCAATGTAAACGTTGTTCTTCAAGAAACAGGTATAGATGGACTGCCACACCAGATATTTCTTCCCGAACTTTGACAATTTAATGTGCTTGAAAATATCTGCCAGTTCGCACTTCCTTGTAAGTCGACAGTCCAGCTCGTTTTTAAGCTCAATCCACGGTTGAAGGCGCCACTCCCAGTCTCTTTGCGACATCTCGGACGGAGAGGTTGGGGTTTCGCTTGTTGTCGTCGCTGTGGCCTCCGGTTTTTTATTTCCCCCTATCCAGCTGTAGGCAAACGTTCACCGCACACTTTTAATACATTGATAACAGTTGATTGAGTCACATTCAACAATTTCACCAATTTGGCGTAGTTTGGATTTTCGCCATGCACGTGCAAAATTTTGATACGTTGCTTCTCTTCCTTCGACGTCATTTTGATAACTGAAGTGCTAATCTCAAAATGCTGCACGCACACATCTTCAAAATGAGGGGTGTGCAACATTTTTTTTAATGCACGATCAAAGGAAATGCGTCAAGTTCAAGTCGACCTTTATTTCCGCCAATCACCATGAAAATTGTTGGCTTGGCTGTCACAATCAGCCGACCGGATTCTAACCGAATTTTTTTTTGTAGTCGATTTTTGTCCAAAAAATGGACAACATTATGGTGACTTTTTAGGAACTCACAAAGACGAAAAAGCAACTTGACCAACATTACCTACAAAACTTGATAGAAAGCATGACCTTGAATACACTTAGTTCTCATCTTTGACAAAGGAGTACACACGGTCGTTTGCAAAAACCCATTAATGGGTGAAAAAAACACCCATTTTCGCTAGAAGTACTTCTCCTCATATAATGGGTTAACTTGATTTACCCATTAATGGGTAAAAACAGTCTTTGTCACAAAATGGGTATTTATTCACCTATTTGCAAAAAATCTAGGTTTCCCCAAATGGGTAAAATATTACCAATTTTTGTGTGTAGATTATTTAGCTGTTTGGTAAATTGTAAATTCATGGTATTCATGGTACTTAATGATAAAATACAAAAAAATAAGAAATAAAATACTTTTACTAGTGTTTATTCATGCCTATGGAAATGAAGAATCTATCAAAAAATCAATATTTCTGCGTCCAACTTCTTTTTAATTTCTTTCATGCTCCGTGCACACAAAGCGATTGTTAACGCAAGTTTTTCAATCGACGATCTGGAAGCATTATTTCGAAGCATTAGATTCTTATTTATAAAAACTACTTTGTCTTACTTGCATTATTCCGAGAGTGTATTGTTTCTAATATTATGTTAGGTTTTATAAAATTAAAAAATTAAACAAGCTGCGCTTTCCATCAAAGATGCACCGGATACGCTTGGCTTTTGAACTTTTACACATTAATGTGTAAAAATATACCCGTTTTTTATTGTATGAGGTTTCCTCCAATTGGTGTTTTTTTACCCATTGCATGATTGAGAATTCCCCCATTTGGTGACAGACGGGAATGCTATTTGAAAATGGGTGTTTTTTTACCCATTAATGGTTTTTCGCAAACAACCGTGCAAACCAAATACTAGTAGGGTTGCCATATTATGCCATATTAATTTTCGCCAAAATTAATCTTGTTTATCTCTTTGTCCCGAACAAATACGATTTTTTTCTTGGCTCAGTCAGTGCAAGCACATCGGTCCCAAGCTTGGTCCCAAGCTTAATAATGCGCCCCTAATAATGGACTCACACGAACACACTCTCAAATATTCTGTCAAAATAACACAGCAAATCAAATAAAGCAAGGTGAATTTAATACTTCAGGTGGTCTATTTTCTTCAGTTGGTTGGGAAGACGGGTGGAGTAGCGGGTTATCAAATGAGATTTGGCAGTGGACCGAAAGAGTAAGGAACACTCAATAATGTATTACGCACATAATGACAGCTGTTTATTGCAATTTTGCCTAAGAGTGAAGAGTTCTAAATGAATGTAAACGGTTTGGGCTAAACGTTTTGTTTGCAAACATTAGCACGTGCCACTCACCACCCCCCCCCCCCCCCCCGAAATATAGGTAAACAAACCGTGCAGCCTGACGCACCATATCCCATGGCATAGAACACAGGCCTGGCAGTGTGAAACTTGTCATCTCCTTTACTCATTTGTTTTAAAATGGAACTGCGAGTTTGACATCGCATATTGCATAGGTGTAAAGGAGACAGCTTCAGTCTGCCAGACCAGTATTTTACTTGATATGGATTGTATTAGTATGCGTTTAAACTTGGCTGAAATTTTCATATACACTATTGAGACCACCTGAAGTATTGAATTCACCTTGAAATAAAGGCGCAAATATGTATAGCAAGGTGCTGGCTTCAAGGTGTACTGCTGACCAAGGGGTTCTACAACAGTTAACCAATTTTGAATCGCTAGTTGCCTATTGATTGTTGGTGTTTACACAGATAAAAAGATACTTTGAATTTTCTGTGTTATCAAATGCACATATGCTAGATTTGGCAGAAGATAATGGGATATTTCATGTAAACTTAAGCCAGATAACGCCTAAGGAGTGTATCGAAAAGTAGTTATAAACTTCCAAATAATAAAATAGGCATGAAAACATGGTTAAAATTAACATACTTTTTCAGTTTATTATAGCTTAACATGTTTACAAAAGATCCAAACGGAAAAACTAGTCATCATGTTCATTTCTGTAGAATGCCCGTACCTTTGATTTGACACCTGCCATCAAATTCTGCACAGTGACCTTTGTGCACTTCCTGGATGCCGCTGCCCAATTTTTCTTAAAATCGGTCATGTTTTGGGACACTGTACCATCCTTCTTAAATATACGCTTGACTATTGCCCAATAGCGTTCGATCGGTCGCAACTGGGGACAGTTTGGTGGGTTGATGTCTTTTTCTACGAACTTGATGTTATTCTCCGTCAGCCACTGTAGAGTGGATTTGGCGTAATGTGCCGATGCCAAATCTGGCCAGAAGAGAGGAGGGACTGGTGCTTTCTATACAATGGTAGCAACCTGTTCTTCAAACATTCCTTTTGATAAATCTCAGAATTTATAGTTCCTTTTGTATAGAAAATTGAAGAACGCAAGCCACATGTGCAAATAGCTTGCCAAATGAGCACCTTCTGACCGAATTTCTCCATCGCAACAGTCGTATCTGCGGTTGGCACACGTTCCCCAACAGATTTAGTATAAAACTGCGGTCCCGGTAGCGTTCTTGAATCTTCTTTAACGTATGTTTCGTCATCCATCAAAATGCACTGGTCGACATTGTCCAAAATGCAGCTGTACAGCTTTCGAGCCCTGGTTTTGGCACGAAACTTTTGTTCCGGAGTTTGTTTGGGCACTTTCTGCTTTTTGTACGTCTTCAAGTCATTCCTGCGCTTGATTCGTTGAATCATTCCGATGCTGGTCCTGAACTTCTTGGCTAGATCGCGAGTAGAGGCAGATTTGTTCCGTTGAATATAATCCACAACTTTTTGGTCCAAATCGGGCTTGCTGGAGCCGGGTTTCCGGCCACTTCTTGGTAAATCCTTGAGGGAGCACTCCTTACCAAACTTTTCGATGATGCGTTTTACACTTGCCGGGTGAACATTTACTCTTTTTCGCAATCTGGTTGTAAGTAACACCCTTTTCGGTGCACCAAGTGTGCAGAATTTTCTTTTTAGTCTCAAATTCAATTCGCGACATTTTGAATACAACTTTATCAACGGAAATGAATGAACCGAATAATCATTTTTGACATGTAAACAAAGCAAATGGCGCTTACACGCTAAAAATATATACAGTAGTTTATGCGTAATAACGCATCGAATGTTTATAACTACTTTTCGATACACTCCTTAAATCTACCCTGTTGTATGAAAAATGCAAATATTGTTGTATGGCGCATGAAAAATTGCAAACAATTTCATTGTTTACGTCTCCTTTGGCTAGAAATTAAATGAGGGGAAATGTTACGCGCCTGTTAAAATTAATTATTTTTTTCTGTGTTGGTATTATTTCATGGAAGCTTAACTTTCATGTCAAACTCATCAATACTAGCTTCAGTGATCAGGATCCAAATAAGGTATTCAGAATTTTCTCCGTCTCGAGAACAGTGACGTCAAATAAGAAGACTTTCCTCACAAATTAAATGGCAAGTCAGCTAACCTAACACGTGGAGCGGAATATCCCTCAATGCTATTTGCTTGATTCTAGCTGGCTCATACTTTGAAGATTCGGGAAAAACACTGGATCACCCAATAAAACCTTGTTAAATCTACACGCCTCTAACACATTGAACACTCGCCGTTTTGGCACCGGGCCCTCAATAGCAAATATGCCATCCTAATTCTCATCCATATTTGTGCATCGATTGCGACGGCGGCGACGGCCACGATGACGATTGCTCAAGACCTCACCGAAGGTTATCGGTGAAGATAATTTTTTTTTCTTTTCGAAAAGGCCATAAACTGTGAAATGCGGTTGAGATTAGGAAACCCTCACGAAGCGAAGTACCCAGAGGCATGACTTATTGCTTTGGTGGAAGTCGCGTTTGTTGTTAGGAGCAGTGCTCAATCCAAAAACAGCTCCCGTCCGCAAAGCGCGAGGGACAAACAAGCACCCGAACCGCCGGCTGATAAGAGCATGTGTTATTTATATACAAAAGATGCCATAACCACGCGCGCATTCATTGCCATTGACTTGACTGACTTGACTTAGTCTCGCACTTTCTTCTATAGGATGATTAGTCGGAGGGCCCTTCCAATCTATAATCTCCCGAAGCGCTTCTAGATAAGCTGTTGCTTTGACAACGATGAACGAATTCCCGGACACTTTCCAGACACTGAAACACTTGTAAGCAGCTGAGAAGAACAAGACCGGTATGAAATGTTTATCGAGGCTACTGAAAGCAAAAGCTCCGATATCTTATCAGTATGTCAACGGACGTTTTGTGTATCTCACTTGTTCCTACACTTGATTCACTGGTCGTAATTTGTAATCATTTCTTCAAACACTCCTGATACGGCTGATGTGTGATGATGTCTCGTGTGTCTGTGTATGTAGATAGTTGTAGAACAAGTGTGGGAGGTTATGGCCAATTTGCTGAATCATTACTCACACAGAACCGATTTCGGTTCGAAATTGCGCCGAACAAGCGGAAGCTATTTCTGAATCATGCGCTTCACATATGGTTATAGAGCAACTCGATCTTAAGTGTCAGATGAGATACGCTTCACAGCTAGGGCTAGTGACAGTGCAACTGGTTCGATGAGTCTGTGGCGATAACGTGCGATGAAATTTGGTCGAACAAGACGTAATTGTGACGACGCTGGTACTGATTAGAAGCGATATCATGCTTTCAAGGGGGATTTGTTTGGTTTGAGAAGGGACTTTCCAGTGGGTTACAAGGCAGGCGATAAGATGACTCAATAAATTCGGGGTTCAATATTGTTTTCAGATCGAGGCATGCGGTGAGATATTGTGTTATAGAATGAAAAATTTCCTCTTCGTTAGTTAGTAACTTATCAAATCAGGCTGCAGCGAAAGGGAAAACATGTTTGCAAGATGTATTTTATTCCTATTTGCCAGATATGCATAAGGCACAGATAGATAGGCCAGATTGTAGCAGCTGCGATTTAGTATACAAAAAACAATGTGCTTAAAGCTATTTCTTTGTACATTGTAAAAATATATTTTGTTTAATCAAAACATTTTTTTCATCGAGTACTTCCCAAGTAACACAACTTGTTGTGTAATGATCAAAAATTCATCTTTAATACATGATCTCATGTATTTTTCTAGTACACATAACTTATTTTTGGTATCTTATATGACCAAAACAGCGCAGTAAATCGATCTATTTGAAACATCTTTAAGGTCACACAAGAAGTTTTTATATACAGATTTAGGACTAATAATACGTTTTTAAGATGTATTGAATAATAAGCTTTGAACATGATGATGTTTCATCTTGATAGTTTCTAGCATCATAATAACAAATAGGTTATAATCAAGTAATGTCAAAGTTAAAACCATTGCAGAAATACATGAAAATGACATGCTTGTTTGAGAAATGTCAAACTAACAGAAGTCAACAAAGATTATTATGATTGAGAAAATTCTCTTTGATGATGAGTTGATATTTACAATTCATAGTAAAAAAAAAATACAATCGTTTTTGGCCAAATCTATGTATATAAAAATGAAATGCTGTCCGTTCGTGACAGCATAACTCACGAACGACTCAATGGAATTACTTGATTTCTTTTTCATTTGATTCGTCTTGAATTCCAACAGGTTTTTAAAATAAAAAATGTACGAAATTTTTTCGGGAAAGTAAAAAAATCATTTAAATTAAATTTTCACTTTGCATGGAAATATCATGCAATAGAAAACAACAAATACCATCCATCGAGTTGGAAGGAGAAACCGTTGGAAAATTTTATAATGGCGTCTTAATTAACAAAAAGGACGAGAGAGGAGCGAATCTCTCATTGTTATTTAGGACTTTTTGAAAAATTATGCGTAAAATTAATCGTAAATTACGGGTTTGTACGTGAATTCTAGGAGCTACTCAGTTGTTTTTAAGGATTTTTTTTTTTCAGCGCACTCATTCCTGCGTAAAAAGCAACCTCACCCAAGTAACATTGCCAAAACCATTCAGCTTTACTAAGTTTTATTAAAGTTTTATGAAAGCCACTAGAAATCAATTCGGTTTTATTATGGCAGCAAGAGATGCCAATAGGTTTCAAATTTTAGTCAGGTTTATAAGAACCTAAACAGCTTTTTTACAACAATCTTAAAACCTTAACTTCTAAAATTTTATCCCTATCAAAGTTTTTATTTTGACTTTGTAAAATCATAAAATGCTGTTTTTAAATACCGTTTTAGGACTCATTCATATTATCTTATTATGGTCAGTTGAAAAAGCATTTTAAAACCATTTTGCTTCCAGTAAATGCATTAAACGGCTACTTGGCAATTTGAAAGCTTCCAAGCGACCAGATAGTTTTATAGTAACCATTGCTAAAACTGTGATTGCTTGCAATCGCCATATTAGAATGAATGGAAATAATTGAAATGTGGAAAAAACACTAAATTTTAAATGTCATACAATTGAACCTGTAGATCTAAGGCGAAATTTCGTGTATTCGTTCAGATAACCTTATTGGAATTCCATCAATTTTCCAGACGTTTTTGGTTAATTTATCGAATATATTTCTTTAAATTTTGTTTTTGATGTTGTAAACTCGCCTAATTTCCGAGGCGCATTAATTTTCAGCTCTTATCATGCCAATATTCACCATACAATTAATTGCGCATATGATTTGGAGCATGTTATGCTAAACAAAAAAACTCATTTTGTTTTATATATTTTGCTTTCGAACATAATTTTCCGCAACACTTGAGCTTTTTCTTAGCCATTATTTACTGTCGAATGAATCAGAAGAGCAGAGGATCGAACAAAGCAGAACAACAAAAAACCAACCACGATATCGCCGTGAATTTTGACAGCTGTGGCCATTCGGCATTATCTTTCATAATAACATCTTTCACTAGAACATTTTCAAAATCTTTATGGTCTTGGAAAGGTTTTATTAATTTGTTCTCACAACCGTCTAAAGAGTGGGCCACTTTGTACACATTTCGGCTTTAAAGATGCATAGAGGAGGTGTTGGTGGACAAAACAGTTTTGAATGTAGTTTCATCAACAAAGCCGGGAGGAGCGCTATACGGCTGGAATAGAACTGAAATTGTTACTTGGGCAGTGTAAACGTGTAGGTTCACGTATACATTGAAACGTTTGTATTGGTGATATCTCGCAGCGAGATGTAAATAGGAGTGAAGTTCGATGGAGAATGAGAGTATTAGTTTTTGTATTCTATGTTGATCTGACAGGTGTATAATAACATTTTTTGTTTATATTAGTATCGTTCACTGTTTATATTAATATTGCATCAGGAAAGTGAAAACGAACATATTACTAGAAATTTAGAAGAAACTTATTATGTTGCAATTTCAATTTCAATTTGTATTATTGTGCAATGCTACTAGACGAAGTAATATTGGTCGCTGCAGCCGCACGACTGTTAGCGCAGCAAAATCTTGAATGGGACGTTCTGCATGCAACTCAAAATGACTTGGATCGACAACGAATGGCACGGGCTCGACCGATGTTGGGTCAAGAAGAGAGAGCAGGTCGAAATACAAGCGATAGAAAGAAGCGTAATCGGGAAGTACCAGAAAGATCTGGTGACAATCGTACCCAAAATAACATCACTAAACGACTACGACAGCAAACCTACATTCTGCAAAAATCTCTCAACGTGCATTTCAATATGATCCTTTGATTAATTTCAGTGCGGATATATCAATCGCCATTGAATCAATGAGTGAAGATTTGTTGTTGTAGCTCCCAAATGAACACCAAAATGAATTGTGTTGTGCAAGTGGCAAAGTTAAGTAACGCCACTAAATCCACCACCAGAGCGTTTGCGCTCATTGGTGTCTCGATCAGAAAGTGATTCTTAAACATATTCTGCAGAACATCCAGAGTTTTAATGAGTTGTTTTCAAATGACTTCGTTTGGGGGCAACGAACATAATAAGAGAACAGTTCATGCCAACATCCTGTGGTAATATCTATAATGTTCTATAAGTTTTCTTGGACAATAAACCTTACCTTACAGCAACACATTTTGATTAAATCATCACACAACAGTAAGAAATTAACTCCAAATAAATGGAATTAATACTTATTGCAACAAACTTTTTCATTTATAACTCCTTCTCCAATTTTCCATTAAGTAATTTAATTATGGGCAGGACAACGTCTGCCGGGCCAGCTAGTCAATTAATAAATAAATATTAGAAATCTAAAGACTGTTAATGCTCAGAACGTGTAACAAAATATCATATGCGAGGCCGCTTTTATGGTGCAACTTTTTGTTTTACTCCTGCATAATTTATGCCCCGTTCTAAAGATTAAAAAAACAACAGAAAATTCTTCTATATTTTGCAAGATTTCAGCATCTCTGTTGGAATCATCAGAAATCGTCATGGTGGATTAGACACATGGTCTACACTGTCGATTAAAATTATTTTTAAACCATATTTTTTTTTCTAGATTATCGATCAAATTTCTGATTATAAACTGCTATAAATACCAAGATAAGACATCGTCTGGTCAAAAGCATGTTATGCAGCGCATCTTTAAAACTTCTCACACGACCTAAAAGATGCTATACAAAAATCGGTTTATTGCGCTGTTTTGATCATACATGAGTCGAAAATAAAGTCATATGTTCTAGAAAAATACATGAGTGATATGATAGGCCAATGTTTTGCGATAACATCCTCTCAGCGTTTTCATGACAAAAGATGTTTTTCATTTCATTTTTAATACTCCTGTATAGCATAATTTCGAGATAACTGACCAAAGAGATGTTTTGGGTGTTACTTGGGTTATCACCACTGGTTTTCATCGAAAAAGGCGTTAAAGTGAATGCCGTATATTATAAAACGGAAGTTTTGGAGAAAGTTGTCAAGCCATATGTACAAGAGGTGTTTGGAGATGATCACTATGTGTTTCAGCAGGACGGAGTGCCATCGCATTCTGCAAATCTCGTTCAGGGCTGGTGTCGAGAAAGTTTGACCGACTTTTTGGACAAGAATGAATGGCCTCCCAGTACACCAGAGCTGAATCCCTTGGATTATTTTGTATGGTCATACATGCTGGCCAAGGGAAATGACCACAGGGCGTCTAATATGAACCAATTCAAAACCGTAATCAAACGAATTTGGGACGAAATGCCGATGGAAGTCGTGCATGTGCCGCCTGTGACGGTTTCGAAACTTTTAAAAAATAAATTTGGAAAGTAATCATGGTCACATTCGATAGCTGGATCGTGGATTGCTGTTGAAGGAGTTGGGTTATGAAGATCCGCATTAATAATTCAGCGAAATTCTTCAAAGAAGTTCAGGGCGAAGGAGAAGTTAATGGAAGTTCTTAAGAGAAACTCGGGCAGGTTCATTACGGAAGTTCAGGGAAGTTCTTCCGAGGAATTTCAGGGAAGTTCTTTAGAAGAACTATAGGGAAGTTCTTCAGAGGAACTTCAGGGAAGTTCTTCACAGAAATTCAGGGAAGATGTTCTTCAGAAAACTTCGGTAAAGTTCTGTTGAAAACTTCAGGGAAGTTCTTCAGAGATCTTCAGGGTAGTTATTTATAGAACTTCTTGGAGGTTCTTCGGATAAGTTCAGGGAAGTTCTTCCGAGAAGTTCAGGGAAGCTCTTCTGAGAAGTTCAAGGAAGTTCATCTGAGAAGTCCAGGGTTGTTCTTCAGAGAAGTTCAGGGACATCAGTTAAATTCATTGCTTTGAGGTTTCAAAATATTCGTAGGTACCGGTTCTTGAAGCAGCGAAAATAAAATGAAATTTATTTAAAGATTTAAATTTATTTTATTTAAAATTCGTATGTTATTTAGAAGAGGGATGACCGTCAATTTCCCGTGATTTTGATGAAAAATTGCAATTTTCCAATTGTGTAAGAACGTTAGACGAAAAGCACATCAGTATAAAAGCCCCAGCAAAGAGCGTCAGTAATTATTTAGTTATCAGTTCAGCATCATTCTCATGGCTATGGTGGATGCTTTTTTTTAAGGTTTACTGGCGGGACTCTGAATAGAGTAGAAACCTCTACGCCAGCCAGGCCTTTGATGATATCGTTGCGTAGATCTTTTCGAATCATTTTGCCAGCCGTGCACAGAGCATGTCGTCCAAGAAGACGCTGTTGCAAATGATTCGGAAGTAGCCACGTTTGAAAAATTTGAGTCCGTTCGTCTTTTTCGTCAATTGTCTTTTTGTTATTTCGTTAGTCAGTGTTACGTTTTTTTCGAAAAAGTTTTCTCGAACCAAAAATAAGAAGCTATTCTTAAGCTGTTCCTGTTACTTGTGCGTTAGAGTGATATAACCTAACTCCTTTTGAAGCATTTCACCAGCCGTGCAAGGATCATGTCGTCCATAGAGACGCTGTTGACACTGCCTCAAAATGTGTTACATTTTCAAGTTTGCTTCCTCTTTCTCTCAGTTCATGTCCACTGTTTTGCATGGTGTCGTTTCGTCTTTTTGTTATTTAGTTTGTCAGTGTTTTTTCAGTTTTCTGTAGTTTAGAATGTCATTTATAAGCTGTAAAAGTCTGTTTGAGCAGTTTTCTCCAATCAAAAATCGTCGAGATATTTGAATTCTACCAGTTTTAGTCATGTCTGATGTCTCAGTAGTCCCAACAGTATAATTTTAATGGTTTACTGATGGGACTTATGAGAGAGAAGTTTCCTTTAAAAAAAATTGGGAGGACGTTGCGTCTTTTTATGCTAGAAATGTTAGAGGGCATTTCGTAACTTCTTCAGTCGTTAATAGGTTAATAGATGTCTAGTTCTTATGTGCTCTGAAATTCGTCGATGTATACCTCGTCTGACTTCTTTTGGATGCCCTATCACTTTGTCCGCCTTAGTCCGTTCTTGTCTTCTGCGTTATTCAGTTAAATTCTATAGTTCTGTAGTAGAATCGTTTACGTTTACTTGTCTGTTCATTGCCTTCATTTTATTTGTCTAATACTAATCTCTAAGTCGTTTAATCGCTTCAAAGTCTGACAGCAAGTGCAGCGTAACAATCTTGGTCAGCTATTAGATTCACTTTTCGGTGGCAAGGTAAAGCTTCATCACGCCTAGTCCCTATCTATTATTGAAAAATTATCGAGAAAGAAGCCGTTATAAGATTGTTTGTATACCATTGCTATAATGTGAGGTATTTTTATTTTATTTTTAATAAGAATGGTGCCACGTTCGTAGTTTTAAAACTTCTACTCAGTGAATCCCACAGTTGGTTTCCTACAAATGTCATTAATCTTGAACACATTGTGTACCAATATATACCTGTCTGGCTAGATTTATAATAAAGCGTGGCTTCGGCTCATCATGCCAGGAAACGCTAAGAAAGGTGTTGCAGCCAAGAAGAAATCCCGCACCATTATTACTGAGGAAAGAGCCCCACTAGATTGCACCAGCATTCAAGGCTCCCAGACAGGATGTCCGTTAGATCACATCTGTAAAATCAGTGCATCAATGCCAGATATGTGACGCGGCATAAAATCAAAATATTCAAGATGTGATACTACCACGTCAGGATATGTCTTTGGTTACCATCTCAATGCTGATGGCGTAGGCCCACCCATCATTGCTTGGATTTAATCGTACAGAATCCGGAAAACGCCAATGAAAAATTTCGTTTGAGCGGTCCAAATTCTAACATCTTGTAAACAAGCTCCCTGAACTGTCAAAAAAGTGAGGTTAATACATTCCGTGCAATGATCTATGCCCAAGGGTAAGTCGCTTAGAACAGTGTGCCAGTCACGATGTCTCACAGACTAGACGAATATGTTTCCTAACAGCGGCACTTTAATTTTCAATCCATATCACATGTGTGGCACACTGAGGCACACTTTTGACAGTTGAGCTTATAGAAATATGAAACCAGCAACCTTGCCAATATGCATGCATTGCCTGGTTGACAGACTCAGCAGAAAATAACTATTTGGGCTGTCAACACATCGGCACCTTCGGCACATTACGGGAACTCCCAGAACATTTCAACGCTTGTTGACACATTAAACAAATGTAGCACAGCAGAAAAGTGTGTTAAGCGATCCACCCCTTGTCTATGCCTCGGTATACGAGCCTAGAGTAAAATTGGAACGATTTTCCCGATGGATACGCCTGCTTCGAACAGTAGCCTACATCCTACGTTTGATCAAAAATATTCGCAGCGTAAAGGGACAGCGAGATATCACACCATTGAATTCCGATGAAATATTCTCTGGTATTGCTGTCAAGAGGAGTCTTTTCCGGACGAGACCGGCCAGCTGAAATCGGGTAAGAAAAATGTTGAGAAATCATCACCAATTTATAAACTGTCTCCGTATATTGATGAGCATGGAGTCTTAAGGCACGATGGGCGGATCGGTGCAGCTGCGAGCGTAGATTTCAACACGAAGTTTTCTATAATCTTACCGAAGTTACACCGAATGACAACTTTGCTCTTAGATTACTATCACCGTAGAAATCATCATGCGAATCTCGAGACGGTGGTATATGAGATGAGACAGAGTTTTTACATTCCCCATTTTCGAGCAGCAGTACGAAAGACCTCACAATGTTGTCAAAAATGTAAGATCTATAAATCACAGCCGTCTAAATACGCCAAAAATGGCTCCTCTACCGGCCTCCGAATTAGCATCCTTTGAACGTCCCTTTCCAAACATTGGAGTTGACTATTTTGGTCCAATATTGGTAAAGGTTGGGCGCAGTCACGTAAAGCGTTGGGTGGCACTCTTTACAAGTCTCACCACTCGCGCAGTTCACCTTGAAGTAGCGCATAGTCTGAGTACCGAAAGCTGCATCACGAGTTTTCGGCGATTCGTCGGGCGTCGAGGAGCTCCCTTGAAAGTATACAGCGACAACGGCACTAACTTTCTAGGTTCATAGAGAGTCCTACGAGAGTAGATTCACAATGGTCTAGATGAAACTTTCACAAGTGCCAATACTAAATGGTATTTCAGCCCACCCGGAGCTTCTCATATGAGAGGTGTTTCGGAGATGATGGTTCTTTCTATTAAAATCGCCTTAGAAAGTATCGACACAGGTAGGAAGCTTAACGAAGAAGGGTTTCAGACATTACTACTTGAAGCGGAATGTGTAGTCAATTCAAGTCCGTTAACCTACCTGCCTTTGGGGATCAAGAGGCATTAACACCAAACCATTTTTTGCTTGGAAGTTCCAGTGGCGTCAAACAACCCGTGGCAATTCCTACGGATCAGCGAGAAGCAGTCCTGAGCAGCTGGAAGCAAATCAACTATTTGTAGGCGAACAAAATGTTTCAACGACACAAATCAGATTGAAGTTGGAGGTATAGTTTTCATTATTATTATTATTATTGTTTATTACAGTCAACAGGTAAAATATTTGCCCCAATGACCGGCATCTTAAAACTAACATCACAAAACTACAAAATTAATCAAATTAACAAAAATACGTCTAAAACTACACTTATTTGTTTCCCTATGTACATTAAAATCAAATACAAAGTAACAACTATTGAAAAGACGACTCATGCTGCGTATTGGCTCATGGAGCCCATAGTTGGTTCTTGCCGCGGGAAGGCTCAGGAATGCATGTGCGCGTAGATTACGGCGGCGTATGTTGATGTCCAACATGCTGAGCAGTCTCGAACAATCAATGTTCCCGCTGCAGGAGATCGCCAATAAAACATGCTTTTGCCACGTTACGCCTTCCATCAAGTGGTTGAAGGTTGATGAGCTGGCGCACGACTGCTATAGCTGGGTAGATTTAACGGGTCTCTCCACCTGAGATGACGTAGGGCAAATCGAATGAATTTCCGCTGGATTGCCTCAACACGCTGGATTTCATTCTGTAATATGGAGACCAGACAACCGAACAATATTCCAGAATAGGGCGAACGATTGCGCAGTAAAGCGATTTCAAGCAATAAACATCCTTAAATTTACGGCAAAACGGAACAGGAAGCCTAACTGCGATGATGCCTTAGACACGACGTATGCTACGTGGTCTTTGAAGGGTCACTTCTGGAATCGATGAGAATCCCCAAATCCTTAACCGTCGTTTCGCGCTGCAGCTCAAATCCTGCCAAAGCATAACCGAATTGGTAGAGTTCGCGTTTACGGCCAAATGAAATCACCGAGCACTTGGACACATTCAATGTCATCCGATTGATGCGACACCATTCAGCGAACGCCCCAGCTGTTGTTGCAGAAAGCGGCGTCTCGCGTGGATGCTTTATCGCGTAGAACAGCTTCAAGTCATCGGCGTATGAAGTTTTAGGCATTTGAGGATGAGATTGACATCGTTCATGCGAAGCAGGAACAAAACGGCCCAAGGTGACTGCCTTGAGGCACGCCGGACAAAACTTTAAATGGTGACGAAACGTGATCACCGATTCTGACGGACATACTACGATCGGTTAGGTAGGATCGCAGCCAGATAAGCAGTTGTTGCTCATGCCTAACTTATCAAACTGGCTATTGCTATCTGGTGGACCATTTTATCGAACGCAGCGGAGAGATCCGTGTAAATAGCATCCACTTGATTACCGTTTTCAAGTTGCTTGACCCAAGAAAGAGGTGAAGCACGTCAAATTGGTCGATGTCGAACGTTTAGGAATGAATCCATGCTGATCCGGCGAAATATAGTGCGCGTAGCTCTGCACTAGCTTCCGAAGAATAATCATCTCAAACAACTTGGATACTGCACTTAATGCAGCTATGCCCGGTAATTTGAGACCATTCTCTTGCAACCTTTCCAAACACTGGAAAACATATGACTGTTTCCAACAGTTCCGGAAATATACCAGTGGACAAAGAAAGATTGAATATCTTTGCTAACGGAGACGCAGGCTAATCCACGCACTGTTTCAATACAAGCGATGGAATGCCGTCCGGACCACATCCCGATGAGGACTTCAATTTCTTGCCAGCTGCAATTACCATGTCATTGGTGATAGCATAATGCATTCCGGAGGCAGGAAGACGGGGCACATTACTGGTGGCGAGCGCGATGTCCTGCGGGTCGAGCAGCTCGTCGGAGAAAACGTTGCTGAATTGGGAACGGAAAATATCGGCAATATCGGCGATGCAATCAGCTTCGAATAAACCATCCGTCATCGTGGAGGGCAAACCGACTTCCTTCCGCTGATCATTGACATGACGCCAAAAGCTTTTGGGGTTGGACTTAAGGCTTTTGTGAACGGTCTTGATGAGCGTTATAGAGATGATCGTTCAATTGCTTGTACTCAGCATTCGCTTCCACGTAACACAATTTTGTGAAATCCGTTCGATATTTGCTGTGCCGTCTCAAAGCTGCCTGCTTCTCTCTTTTGAGGCCTCGAGAGCGGAATTCGACCAAGCTGGTTTAGGTGGATTGATGTTTCGTCCTCACTGGAACAAACTGATCAATGGCATATAGCAGTACACCCGACACTGCCGATGCAGCGAGGTTGACGTCGAAAGCATCAAGAATCTCGTCCCAGTCAACAAGTCCCAAGAAATCGTTCATTCCGCTGAAATCGGCCTTACTGAAATCGTAGAAAACACTTTCAGAGAGATCACGGAAGCGACACAATGGATTTACGCGAAGTTTCAAAGTAATGGTGGATGATGCCGACGGATTTTTACTAGCGGTGCTGGTGCTTCAATAACTGTGCAATCCTCACACAAATCGTCACTAACAAAGCACAGAGTCAAGCATGCGATTGCTGCCGTTTTGAACGCCAGTCTGCTGCCTGAGTTGAGCGGTGCTATACGCATCAAGCAGTTCTCGTGATGTCATGCCAATCGTAGATCGCGAAACGATAGGAAAGT